>CABFVX010003255.1:0-26434 GCA_902151425.1 Timema shepardi
TACAAGGGCAATGGGCAATGTTGTGAACGGGAGGGCGGTGGGGGGTAGGAGGTGGCACGAGGCTACCAGGAAAATTTTAAAATTTGGGGTGATAATCAAGCCTTGAACCAAGTTTTTAGGCACCTGTATTTTTAAATTTATTTGTTTAGCCTGGATTTTTCAATCGACAAGTCTTTTTCATAGCATAAGGAATAACTTTAATTATTGTTTATTAAAGTTTACCTGTATCTTGAGCTAAATATCTAATTGAGCTATATATATATATATTTATATTTGTAGCTATATCGTTCATATACGTTATTTTAGATTAAAATATATAACTGACTTTATTACATCGGTTTCCAACATTTTGTAGTCTATGACCACAACTTTAATATCGGTCATCATCGCGATCCTTGGATAACTTAAAAAGTGTTAAAATGTTTTTAAAAAATTCACCTGTAAAATAAAGCAATAAAAAAGATTAAATTTATTGATATATCTGCAGTATTTTGATACCGGTCTACCAATGTCCTGCTTCATAACCTCGTGGAAGTTGCCCTAAAATGTTAATAATGGTATGTGAGTAAATTATTAAAAACATATTGTAATTTAGTTCTTGAGGGTGAACGGGATTCCCCTAAAATTTTATGAAATAACTGATGACAAATTCGAAACAACATGGTTATACGACATTTCATGCTAAATGAATACTAAGTAACGAATTTAAAAATGTATTCCAAATTTGAAAATGTTAAAGGATGAATAAAGAAATTTATATTTGGTTTAATATAGTTTACCTAATCAATTGAAAAATAATAAGACTTGTAACAATGTAACAAAGCCATACATTAACCCTCTTTCTTCACAATTGCCTTGAGCCTATTTAAACTGCTTTCATGAAAGCTTATTTTAATAAATAATTAAATAAGATACATCGGCTCAATTCAAACTAGTATGGATACTTGCTAGAAAAATTAGTGTATATTTCAGAAGTCAAACACTACCACTAACCTCAATGTCCTCATTTAATCAGTCAGAGCTCACAATAAGAAAATAAGAAAATATTGTGTAACATTCACTGCATTTATACCTTTAAAATTTAATAAAACCCTAATTAAGGCATTTACTTTACAACATATGACATATTGAATCATAAAATTGCGACAGTCTAGCAGCCACAAAAGTCACAACTAAAAACACTAAACAAAACATTGGCTGACAATGCTGCCACTTCAAGCATTGCTGGCGCTGAGTGAAACTTCCCTAATGGACAGCTCATGTTCCCTACGATTCGTTTCCATACCGCATTAGGCATACACTCACCGGCCGTTGTATCTGCCTACTGATAACGGCACTACTAGACTACTTGATTAACTAAGCTTTCTACAATCTATTACAGAAGGGATCTCCTCTCAATGTATGATGATTTTTGAAGTTGGGATAAATTGTAGAGAAGGCCTCAATAGTTGGGAAATTTTTAATCAGTCTGTACAGGTCTATGGTTAAGGACTTTCATAATATAAAGTAGGCCTAATATAGTACAGAATAACCCTAGAATTTCCCTACTCCATATCTCAAATGTCACAAAATTCCCTACTTTCAAACTTTTAACCAACATTGGGGGAGGGGGGGTGACACCCCCCTCCCCCAACGCGACGCCCCTGGAGCTGCCAGATCTTAATACGTGGATTTCCAATTTTAGTCAGTTCCACCTTTTGGATGACTAATCGTCACGAGATAAAGTTAGAGACGTGTTTCTTTTAGTGCCCCTGTTGTAAAAGTTGTCAAAAAAAAGACAAGAAACCTCCCCTCTGTGGTATCTCTTTTTCCCCCTCTCCCCAATCCCTGGGACTCTACCATCCCCACTAAACCCTACCCCTACTCACTGCTCTGCCCACCGTAGAAATCGATGACTGTGGCGCCACTGAGAAAGTTTTTGGCACATTCGGAGGATTCAGGGTGGAGGGGAAGGGGGGGTCGAAATAAGGCTACATTGTAGCTGGGTATAAAAAGTCTGGAGACCTCAGTGACCTTCAAAATATGTCCGCAGACACACACGCTGCCAACATGTCGGTCCATATGAAGGAATATCTCCTGCCGTAGTGACGCTTGATCTACGGAGACAGTTTGTGTGTGCATTGCCATTGTAGGATTTTGGCGAGAAGAACTATTTAAGGAAGGAAAAACCTATTTTATAGTGCTCAAGATTTATATAAATTGACTGTATTAGTAGTCTTATTCTATAGGTAATATCTATCAAAAGTGATGGCTCCAAGATACATGAGTTGACGTATGAATACGTGATAGAAGATATACAGTCCAATTTGCATAGCATTTCTCTTATCTGAGAGCTCTGAAATCTACCAGATCTAATTTCACGTATTATTCTGTAGAGTTTTGTTATCAAGTTTGATGAAATTCGAGTTACCTCGTAGTTTACCTTGAGCTAGAAAACTTCGAGAAGGTGAACTCAATAGAATAATCTTAAGATTCTAACTACACATCTTCACTATATACTTACTCTTGAAGCCGGTATTTTAACTTTATTAAGATAGAATCAAATAGCTAAAGCTATATTGGTTTTAGTGATGATTTACTCACATCTAGATATAATATTCTGAAAATTGAGAACTGACACCTGGACACGAGAATCAAACCCGGGACCTATAGTTTAGTACGCCAATTCTCTAACCACTGAGATATATATGAATCGTCCCATGCTTAGGGTCATTCTTCACTCATATTTTAAGACACGGTCTGTGATGGACGTGCGGAAAAATTAGTGAAGTATGACCTTAAACTCGGGACGATTCATAGATAGCTCAGTGGTTAGAAGAGAATTTGGGTACTTAGCCAAAGGTATCGGGTTCGATACCCATGTCCGTGTGTCATTTTTCAATTTTCATAATTTATTAAGATAGTTCATCAGTTGCTTCCCTTGTAGTTTTTTTAGGGATAATTTAGTATAATTTTGAATCGGGATTAAACTCCTATCGATTAACCAGAATATTATATGTAATCTTTCGATCGAGAAAGAGAACTTATACAAATGGTGTTTACTGAATTCTTAATTTGATGACAGATAATTTGTGATCAATGTAGAAACAATTTCATTGTCTTATAATAAAGCTCACCAGGTTCCCGCATCAATATGCCATATCTGGTTCAAACTGTATTGCCCGTCTAAGCTATATGCTACCCGCGGGGTTAGACAGGCTCTTAAATTGAGTTGGAATAGAACGCGAGTTAAGTTACGTTAAAGTTTTTACCCAACCAGAGATTCAAACCCCGATCTCCCCATCATCGAGGTCCAGCCTATATCAAGAGTGACACCTTGGATAATTCAGTGGTATTAAAACTTTTAAATTTCATATACCCCCAGATAAGATTTATCTTTATTGTCAACACCCAAAATTGTTGGTGCATGACGGAACCTTACATTAATATAATCTACATATGGAATAAATATACAGACAAAATAATGTATTAAATGATAAGTTTTTAATTGAGAATACAAATTCTAAGTACCCTCTAAGATGTCTTGGACGTACCCCCGGGGTTACATGTACCTCAGTTTTAATAACATTGCCTTAGACCATTCTAACATCGAAGCAGGTGTTAAAATGATATAAATAATTATCATCATTAAATCATCAATCTTGCCATTGGTTTACTATTTCTCTCAACATTTTTCTATCTTGGACGAATTTTTTAAAATCTTTTTATCATTTTCTGTCAACATTGTCCACTATCCAATTCAAGTACTCCACTCTTTTGTCTATGTCTTGAATTTCTACCTTCCACACCTCTTTATATATTTATATTTGTCAAACTATCATGTCTAAATGGCCTACCATGCTAACTCGTCTTTGCTGTATTCCATTCCAAAGATATCACTGTTTACAGTATTGACCAAAATTCTAATTTTTTCTTATACCGTGTTCACTCTGAAGACAAGGCCTTGTAAATGATAACTTGCTTTGCTCGATGAGGGTTCCGCCCCCAAACCCGCAATGATGTTATTCCAGAGACGCTTTTTGATAGGCCTTACCGTTTAGCCACATGAGAGCTCCAAAGAAAGGTCCACATTGACTTTACAGTTGCTCCACTATTTTGAATTCTTTTAGGGGCTTAAAAATTTAATTTTTTCGAAATTTTCCCGTCGGTTACAGGCTAAAAGCTATAATTTTGTCAAATTTCAAGTTTTTATCTCATCTGGAAGTGGGTAAAAATTAAGGTCAGTGAGTGAGTCAGCCATGTGGCTTTATAGTAGTAGAATAATGAAAGTACCATAGAGGAACACGTTAAAATAAACTGACCAGTGACATCATCCTACAAGCGATCTCCTGTCATCTCGATGAAAGGCAATGTCATGCGTTAATCTGGTAGCTAGATACGTTATACATACATTATTGAGTATGTGGCTTCAAAATCACTAATGAGGGGAAACAGAACTACCACTAAAAAAAAGTCTAAAGGAAGATGGAGGGAAATGCGAGTAGGTCTATATTTTTTCAATTTTTATGGATTTTTTTTATCTTTGTCCAAACGTTTTTTTCCCACCGCGTCATATACATTCGGGTTACACGAATACTTTTTTTTTTGCGCTGAGAAAGTTGTATTTAAAGGAAATATACACACATGTGTTTGAAGGGAGTGTGTAAAACCATTCGAACCTTGATCTCTCTGTCATCGACAGTCTAGTCAACTGGGAAAGTATCGCGTTAGATCATGTGGCCACTGAAGCAGGTCTAATTGATCCTAATATTTAGGTTACGTGGCCATTGATGTTTGTGTTATTATTTTGCAAAATGTTGCTATTATTATAAAGACAATGGGTAATTAAAAATCTTTTAATTATGTACTTGTTTCTTAGTGAACCGTGTAGAACGGAAAACGGTAATGAGACTTAAATTAGTAATTATTATCTTATATTTGCTTAAAATTCATTTAGAGAGAATTTTAATTAGCTTATAATTTACCAAATGACTAGATACAATGGCTATGTTTCTAAGTTTCCACATTTCACAAAAAAACTTACCGATTTAAAATATAATTAGGTACGTAATTAATTATCCTGAAAATCACAATAATGAGTAAAATAATATTTTTATCAAATTTATTATTTCTTCCAATTATGACTGCTTATGGTATTATTATTTCTTCTATCAACTAAATCAGGATATTTAGACTAAGAGTGGTGGGTGAAAATATATTTTTGGGTGTATTTATTATGATAAATTTGAAAAACTGCCACTTGTCAATTGTATAACATAAAGCTAGCCCCAGCCATATGTGGCAATTACGTAGTCTTATAATAAAAGTGCACTTAAAAACTAAATGTAGGGAAAATTTTAGTAAATATTCTAAAAGAACGTTGTGTGAAGTGTATACATATACAGAGTGTTCGTAAACTCATGGCCCAAACTGCACATATAACTTGTTTGGACCAAAAGTAATACAAAATCCCAATACACCTACATCCGGTAAACTATGGTAATACCATTAAATTGTATTCAAAGTTTCGACGTACAGCGCTGGGAGAGCAAAACTGTTCAAGCACGAGTGTACGACAGGTTGCATAGGAGTTAACCACGCAGCACCGCACACCTCAACATCTTGGAACACGGCAGCAGAACATACCACAATTAATAGTAAACAACACACCAATACATCTAGAAACACGAATACGTTCTGAGGGTCATCATTATCGGCCCTACATCACAGAAAGTGCTTGCCATTATTACATATGCATTGCCGCGCACCTAACTCCTATGCAATTCGTTGTACATGCATGCTTGAACAGCTTTGCTCTCCCGAAGCTATACCCCGAAACTTTGAACATAATTTAATGGTATTAGCATAGTTTTTTGTATGTAAGTGTATAGATATATTGTATAACGTTTGGTTCAAACAAGCTATAATTAATCACGAGCTAAGTTTACCTAGATGACAGCTCGAAATGTTACTAGAAGTAATTCCTAATATATCACTACGCCAACAGCTGACATCTATCACTTTGGATGACTGTAATGAAAACAGATGGTAATATATTAATGTGATAGCTAACCACAGTAATTTAGGCCAATACTATTTATATATTTATTTGAGGACGGAAACAAAAGTTTATTTATCGTTTTATTCCAGTTAAAACAAATATTCACACCACTTTCACAAAAACTTCTAACAAACATAGCTTCAAAATGGCGACTGACTAATTTAAACCATATGGTTGAACCTGACGGTAAACAAGTTGTTTACAATGATGCAGACATGCAGTTGATGGAAATATTTTATTCAGTTAAATATTTCAAAATAAGATAAAATAATCATAAAATCATTTATTTTATGTAAAAAAATTAACAATTTTCTCTTTTCCAAGTAAATACGATTCCTGTATTAAAAGGTATTGATTGATGTGTGCACTATATTACACAAAATCAATAACGTTCCAAAACGAAATCCAGCTTTTCTCATATCCTGTGCAGAATGCCGCCACTTTAGGTCGGATAATTGCGACTCTAGTTTAGCTATTTTTTGTATTTAACGATGCCCATGACAATTATTCAAGAAACGGTTGATATATATTTAGAAAATTACCTTAAATTTACTTGGCGCAGCAATTTTTTTTTTATAACAGTTTTTACTTTCATAAAAGCTCCTAAAATACTGATTTTGACTATCGTCCCCCTTCCATTCCCGCTTAAACGTACTAATTTAAAATTACTTGTCGGGTCGATGGTATAATGCAAATTTGACATGCAAGAGAGGTAAAAGGATTGTTAGGTGAGGGGAGGTAGGGAGGGGAGGGGTGAAACGTTCTAAAAGTCATCCCGAATCACAGTTGGAGAGCGCCTTCACTTAGCATCTCTACCTTCCTCTATATAAGTACCGGATTGGGTAAGGGAGCGGGTTGGAGGGAGGGTGGTGGTGGTACTTTTGAGGTGGTGGGAAGCTTGGTGCCATCTCAAGTGTCTATCTTAATTAAGTTGACAGAGGAAGAAGTGGGGGCGAGGGGGGTTAGTACAGGAGTGATTCCATACGACTCCTTTGTTCAAAGGTAAGGGGATTGTTACACAGGCTGTCATTCCAAGGGTCTCCGGGCCAAAATAACGTAACCGCACTCACTGAATTTCTCTCATCTTGAACGATTCTAGATCCGTTAACGTATTAATACAGTAGCCCCGTGACTTCTTTGGTGCTGATTGACAGCTCACAGCTGACTTCTGACAGTCAATATTTAGGTATATACCTAAATGTTGACTGTCAGAAGTGACAGCTGCTAAACACGTGTTTTTGCAGATCATATGGTTCGGTGTAGGGATACATAATTTGGTCTGGTAGCTTTTCAAATCCGTCAGCATTCAGCTGTGAGCTGTCAGTCAGCAGCAAAGAAGTCATGAGGCTAATGTACTGTAATAATAACGTTGAATGGTTTACTATCCTTCCTACACTCAAATGTGGGTATATTTCATCTAAATTATTCCTTACTCAATCCTACCCCATTATTGTTAAATCAAGGGGAAACTAAGACGTTTTACATATTAAAAAATAAACTACGTCCAACCCACGTACTGTCTATTCATTGTGCTCTCCATCTTACTGCGTGTTCGGATTACACTCATTTCTACAATAAATAGTTTACGAATGGGGGATCTAGAATTAAGAGAAAGGGAAGAGGAAGAATAATTGGAAGCCATTCAGAAAGAAATCCCTCTGTAAAAATGTCCAGGAGTCGTAACAAACAATATTTAATTTAATTTTGATAGAAATTTGGTCAAGTGATAGTAAAAGCAAAATTTTACTATGGTTTAATGAATTTTATATATTGATAAACAAGTATTCGAATAATATGAATAAATGAATAAAACATTTCGAAGATATTAGAACATATAGATTAGGTTAACTAATGCTTGTTAGTTTTAAAAAAACACATCAAAGATCAATAATTTATTAGAAAAACATTATGTCTTACAGTATACCTTGTAACTAACGAATTATTATAAAAAAAGATGAAATTGTTGGATATGATGGACAGTTAGTCCCCTTGAAAAATCAATAGTAAGTATATTTTGTAAATTTTATAAAAGCTAAATAATTTGACATAAGAGGTGAATGTAATGCTATGATATAGTTTTATATAATCTAAAATAAACATAAAGAAATTAGAGTAACATTTTTTATGATAAAAATTTTTGTTATTTTAAATTTTGCTATGAGTAGAAAGGAAAAAATCAATAAAAATCGATTAATTCTCTTATGTGGTAATCTTTTTTTTATTTTTACCAATTTAAATGTTTTATATAAAAAACACTACCCTTAACTAACACTCCCTACCATCCCACCTCAAGCAAAAAATAAGTACAATATATGCTGTGAATGCCCTTTACGATTGCGGGCACAACTAAAGTGGGGGAATGATTGTAGACGAGCCATAAACCGGATCGTTTCGGGAATAACGAGGGTTGTATATAGACCGTTTCGACACCCAAACCATCAATTCCGTCTTGTGGCTGCGTTGTTATTGGAGCCGCGCTCACTGCCTTATCTTGTGATGGTATTGTCTGCTCTGCTGACAACCAGAGTAACCAAACCTTCCAAAGGAACAAGATACGGACCCAGCTCGGCTAGAGCCACTGTTTGACAAACACCCGCTTTGTTTACTGCCTGCACTTTGGCAAAGGAGATACGTACCCTTCATTTACCCTGAAAGGTAGAATTGACTAACTCCACCCACCATTTTTGTGGGGAGGGGGGATATTACCACCTACACCGCATACAAACTCAGAGGCTTTTGGCAGTGCAGCCACCTGGAACTCGTGTCACCCTCTAGTCTACCAGCCAGAGTGAGCCCTCTAGACCCACCACTTACAAGCTCAGAGGATTTTGGCAGTGCAGCCACCTGTAACTCGTGTCACCCTCTAGTTTACCAGCCAGAGTGAGCCCTCCAGACCCACCACTTACAAGCTCAGAGGCTTTTGGCAATGCAGCCACCTGTAACTCGTGTCACCCTCTAGTCTTGCTAGAGTGACCCCTTTAGACCCACCACTTAAAATGCAAGCCCTTATTTGGGTGACCTCACCCCCTCTATTCACGCCTTTTCCTGGCCCTTTGTTGGGGGTAGTTGGTCCCCCAAATGTAACTAACAGCACAATCAGGGGAAGTCAGAAAGTCAGCCTCAAGGATAGCCACGTTGACCCGTGGTGTTGCCCCGAGTTGCCCAGCGAGGACTTTGAGGAGGTTTTCTGACCAGATATCCCCAGACGACCGCGTAAAACTCCATTCACGGTAGGAATTACTCTATGAAAGGTTTTTTTCCTACCAATATCTTACTATATAGTAGATTTCTGATAGGGAAAAGAGCCTTTCAGTAAACAATTCCTACTGTGAACAGAATTTACGCACATCAGCCATTCAGGTACGAACTACCAACCGCTTAGTGTCTGCCAGATGGGGGACCGTGTGGTCACCACCTAACCCTCACACACAGATGACCCCTCAAGGTATTAGCCACCTATTATGTCTTCCGGTCGGTGAGGTCCAGCAGGAAGGGCATTGCCCGGGGACTGCCACTAGTAGGTACCCTGAGGGGATTTTTGAGATGACAACCAGGGAAGGCCGGTTGACCATACTCCCATTTGGGAGCACGTCCGAACAGGTGCGTGACGCCACGAGGGATGGACCCACCTGGTCAACAACCCTAAAGAGTCTAAATGTGCCGTGTGGCCACGGCCTAGACCACCATTCATCGCTGTTCAATGAGACCACGAATGAGGTTGGTACGATTGGCAACCGAGCATTGTCCGCATTTCTTGTGTACTAGTAAATACTCGTCATCTTCAACTGTTTACAGCCTGTTGCCGGGTCAGTTTAGTAAAATCCCTCCATCTTCCTCTATTCTTCCACCCTTATTCTCCTTCCAATTGTACACGTTTTACTATCTGTTCCTCCCATCTCTTACTTGGTCTCTCTTTCGGCCCTTTCTCTACATACTTCATTTCTATAAATTTCTTTGTCACCCTCTCCTTCCTCATCCTCAATATATGCCCATAACATCTATGTCTTGCTTCCTTTACTATCTCATATACTCCCTGTCTTCAACTCTTCCCCTGATAACTTCATTCTTTATCCTGTTTCTCCTCGTAAAAACTAACATGCTCCTCACGAACTACATTCCCATGGATTCCACTTTCCTATTTCTCTCTCTTACATTTATTTTCCATCTCGTACCTACTAATATTTTTAATACAAGTTACAAAATAAAAATCCTTTGCCCGAAGCTATAGTTATGGTTTTTCCAAATTACTTATGATATAATACATCGGTTCTCAAACTAGGGTACGCGTACCCTCAGAGGTACACAGGTACTTTTCAGGGGGTACTAAAGCAGCTCTCAAAAAGGAAAGTTGACTAATTAACAAGGGACTTAAGGGAAACCCTAAATCTTAGCAGTTGCCGTTATCTGGTTATTTCCAACCCTATTTTCTTCGTACTTGCACTTGGCTATTGACCAATTTAAGAAAATTTTCAACCCTCTACCTGATACCATCTTCATTAGCAATTGATGTCTTTCTCAACAACCTATCTCTGTGAGAGTGGTTTTTAATCAATAGTGTACCTAAAAAATAAGTACCGCAATAGGCTAATTTGGAACCGGACCTCCGCTTGAAAAATTCTACTGGACAAACAGACATCAAAAAGTGGTGCCAAACCATGCGGCCACCCCGCTCTCACTGAAAAACTTTAGTATTCATAATATATCAGTTCCAGAATTGCAATTAAAAATTTGATTTGAAAATATTCTGTTTAGCTACGTTTTTTCTCTCTATTTTTGAACTAATTTGTGAAGAAAATGTGTAAAACTATTCTACAGATTTTTTGGAGTAAAATTATGTTTTTTTAGTTGATCACAACAAATCTCAATAAGAGATAATGTTAAGTCTATAGGAGTAGGATTTTTTTCTAAATAGATATGTCACATTATAAATATTTTGATAACAGATATTGTTTCTTAATAGATCAAATTGAGTAATACTTTACCATGTGGTCATATATTTAAAGCCTGTAATTTGGAGTTTTTTTTATCTTGGGGGTACATTAAACTTTTATTCATAGCCAAGGGCAACAACCTAAAAAAAAAGTTTGAGAACTGCTGATATAAATTAAATGTTTCCTAATTGTAAAGAAACGGGCACAGAAAAAGAACTTCAAAATTTAATCTTTGAACATTCGAATCTTTTCCAGGAAAAAAAACTAATCTAAACTAGCTTATTTTTTAGTTACCGTACGACCTTTGGACTGGGCGCATACTCAAAACAAAACAGTGTGATGCAAAAATTGAAAGCTTGGTCGGTGTACCGTTATTTTTAAAATTTTACATATCACTGAAATACGCCGTGATCCTATCTTATAAGGTACGCCATAGTAGGGCCAAGCAAGGCAGGCTTGCTAGCTTGCAGTGTAAACGAAGGTTATCTATAAAATTAAATAGTACTCCACATTTATACAAACATAAAGATTTTTTTTTTAAATCATTCGATTAATAAAAACTCACCGTGGTTCGGATTACACGTTAAACTGTAGGTCCTTCATTTGGTGACCTGGTGGTCTAGGGGTAAGGTGTCGGACTTCTGTGCTGGGTTCCGGGGTTCAATCCTAGGTCCCGGCACAGATTTATCTGATTACCAAACCCTTCCTTCACCTCTGACAAGACGTGTATTAATCACAACTTGTGAATGTGTGGAATGCCGGGCCTCCATCGTGGTTCGGATTCCACGTTAAACTGTAGGTCCTCCATTTCATCTCACAATCACCCTACCATTACACATTAGCGTAAGTGCGTATAACCCGAACGGGTAGTAAGACGCGGTGATAATAATAATAATAATAATAATTCTTTATTTATATACTTTAATAATATTGTTAAAAAGTTTTATTTTAAGATTTCAAATATTTAATAATCAATTATTTGTAAACTATCCTCAAACTATGGATGTATTTTGTCAAAATAGAAATATGTTATCTATAATGTGAAACAATTCCCATAAACCAATTTTAAACTAAATCTTAAAGGGCATTTTCAAAAAATTTAAAATATTCTAAAATTTGTTATACGTAAACAACCCATAAATTAATTATTAAATTGATTTTATAAAATAAATTGTACAAAACTCTGCATGGACTATCTCACTCAATTATTTAAAAATAATGATATTTACTCAAAACTCGTAACATATGTGAAACGAAATACTATACACTAGCAAACCCAAGCAAAAATTGTGTTATAATTACGTTAAAAACTGTTTGACTACCAGATTTAAATTTTATGATTTTCTTTTTAAAGAATTAAAGTCCTCACTAGTCTATTTGTACAAAAAAAAATCGATATTGGGTACACAAGGGTCAACGCTTCGTATTAAAGTTTCAACTCCCGGTACAAATTCTCGACATATTATTAGGAGTTTCACATCTTAAGGTTAATGAATTTTTATTAAATTTTTCATTTATAAATTCAGAACAATAAAAAAAGTAAATATTGAATATCGAGTCTTAAATAAAAGAGATATCATTGCAGTATAAATACTTCCCCTGAACTATTAAAAAAATATAACATACATTTTTTAGAGATTTAATTATCTATTTACTTTATGGAATTAGAGAATTTTTGCGTTAAAGCTTAAGTGTTATCTCTCTACAGCTAAAGCTCACAAAACTATATTAATATATTTGCCAATATCTCCGAAACTATTAGTTTTATAAATATCAAATCAAATTTCAAATACAAGTTTTCATTATTAGTAGTAGTACTAAATTTTTGAAATAATGAGTTATTTTATATCTCAAAGAGTTGCCGATTCGGTTGATTGATCACCATGAATTAAAACGCCCTCATCTACAAAATTTATGCTCGGGAATATTCTTACTAAACTCATGACAAACAACCAAACCATTTCAGCACGAGTACATTGTAAATCCATGTACATAGCAGTACCAGCAACATTACACCACGGTCACAGGCTACTGTGGTATCTTTTCCATGTAAACAATCGAACAGGTGTAACCAGACGGTCGTGAAGAAATCTACAGGAAATGTCTGCATCACAACTATCTGTGGGGTACTGGTACAATATTCTCCATGGAAACACATTATCACTCCAGTTAGGCATTCCGTCTGGAAGACCACCATCAATCAGCTTAGCGGTACATTCCACATACATTTTCTTACGTTTTTGATGAATTATTATTATTAGCACCGCGTCTTACTACCCGTTTGGGTTATACGCACTTACGCTAATGTGTAAATGGTAGGGTGATTGTGAGATGAAATGAAGGGCCTACAGTTTAACGTGGAATCTTAACCACGGTGGAGGCCTGGCATTCCCCACGTTCACAAGTTGTGATTAATACACGTCCTGTCAGAGGTGAAGGAAGGGTTTGGTAATCAGATAAATCTTTGATGTGACCGAGGATTGAACCCCGGCCGCCAGCACAGAAGTCTGACACCTTACCCCTAGACCGCCAGGTCACCGTTTTTGATGAAATTAAACATATTTCCCTAGAAGACCACTCAAGTGGGAATACTTAGGAGCATTTGTATTAACCTGGATTTGGTGCGAAAAGGTAACGTTTCAAATACCAAACATTTGCCAGGAACTGCGAACTGAGCTATAAAACCCCAACCGAGCACCAAGTAAAGTAATATTTAAACCTTAAAGCTGAAGTTTGTAAGATAACAAATTCCGGTTTTGCCTTCCATGTCGTCCGGGATCCGGACCCGGCACGCTTTAGTGGCCTCCACTAATGTGGAGGACAACACAACAGAACACATAAAATACACTATTAATAAGAAAAACTCTAAATCTTCTTGAGTATATTTAAACACAAAGTTCACAGCGTAGCACACAACTTTACGGAGCAACGCTCCACACACGTCCACTCGCTACGACAGCAGCAGACAGACAGAGAGAGAGACAAATGGACAGACAGACAGATAGATGGAGATTCAAAAACTACTTTTTAGGACTCGGAGGAGGGGGTGGGAGGTCTCATGAAACCTTAAAATTCAACAAAATTTCGAACTCGATTTTCTTGACGATCACAATACTTTCTCTACTTATAAAGTAACGAGAAAGTAAAAAAGCCATCAAATATAATGTATCATGGGATTTTGGAGCTCACTTACCAATTTTAAATGAAATTATTTAAGCTAGTTAGAAAAAATCTTCAAATGTTTCCAAAATAAATAATCAGTTTAAACTACCATTAATTATGTAAAATTATTTATGTCGATAAAATCAGGTACCCATCCATTTTAAACAAAATTGTTAGAGCCTTGAAACGCGGACAAAATGTCAAGTTTATCTAAACTTATTTGTCCGTGATTAGGACACTTGGGTTTTATTACTGTCTGGATTAGCTCAGGACGTAGACAGTCCCAAATTAGCGGTGTAGTATTGAAGTTACCATCGACCCTCCCTCCCCGACCCTCCATATTAAAACAAATTGTGATCACGTTCTTCAATCTTCCAGTCAGCTAAAATTAGAAAGTTCATAGGACAGTAAAAGTTATTTTCTTTTTCTTGCTCTCGAACCCTCTAAGGGAGGAGTATTGTGATCGTAAACAAAAAAATCTCGAGATTTTGATAAATATCAACGTTTAATGACCCCCTGATTCCAAAAAGTTGTTTTTGCGTTGGTTTGCCGTCTGTTTGTCTGTACCCCAGTCTAGAGTCTAAACTATTTTACCAATTGGGCTAAGACTTGGTACCTGGTGTTTTCATAAGGTCCCCCTGAGGGGTTTTGGAATCAGATATCCAACCCTAAAATTAATGGTAATATACAGAAGGGCATAAAGAGAAAAAAAAATATACTAAAACTCCGCTATATCGATTTGGATTAAATTTTATATCCATACACCATTTAACATTACAAATCAAATTGCATTTTTCATTTTTCCTTGAAGATGACATAAGCAGAAATTTGCTGTTTTGGTTATGTAACTATTTGAGATACGAAATAACTTATAATTATTGTAAAGATAAAGTAATCTTGCTCTTTTTTTTTAATATATTTTCCCAGACTCAATTTCTGAACTTTAATCTAAATTATAATTTTGTATTTATTTCGAAGAAAATGAAATTGATTGGTTGTTATACTTTTTGGTAGACAGACATGCCTCTATTTACTCCCTATTTATGTTACATTTTATATTATTTTTAGGAGTGTTTCTGTAAAATCGCATATTATGTTGTTTAGCCGATTTTACTAGTTTTTAGTTAATGTCTCTAATTTAAAATTAACGAGAGAAAGTCTGTGTGGTGCACCGTAATATATTGTGACCTCAGGATTACTACGAACCTTGACGTTTTATGTGCACCCCCGAACCCAAAATATTCAAGGCTACATTTATGTATGTCCCCGCGTATATATGTTCTTGAAGCTACAGCCAAAACAGTTTAATGGATTTTGTTCATACCTGATTCACGTATTTTAAATTAATGTTTGTTGATCCATTTTTTAAGTTTGAAATATTTTTAAAATGTCTTGAACGATTTTGATTAGTGTGTATATTTGTAGAGTATTTTATATGACAAAAAATATATAAATATACTGCATTTTATGGGTCGAATTCGTTTGAGGGTAGCTTACTGATCAAATATATATATATATATATATATATATATTTTTTATTTTAACTTTTGGAACCTTTTAAAAATGGCTTTAATGATTTGTTACAAAATGGATAACTGGGAAGTTCTTTACATGATAAATAATATATATATATTAAATATCATATATATATATTAAATATCATATAAGGGTAGCTTATGGTAAAATAATTTTTGAAAAATGTTGCAAGCTTTCTAAAATAGTTCAAATAGAACATAATAAGATTGATTTGTACCAATTAGTTTTAAATGACTTCCCCCCCTCCTTCTATATAAATTCAGGTATATTTCCTCTTAATTTTATCATCATCATCATCATACGTAGCCTTTAATCATAGCTAAAATACATTTATCTTGGATGGCATTATAATGTAGACTCTCTTGTGTATAGTATAATTTGTTAATATTCAGAGCTGATTTTTGGGTTTAAGAATATAACTATTTGATAAAATAAAATATTTAGCACTATATGTTCAGGTTATACGCATATGTACTAATTAACCTAATGAGTTAGGGATGAGTAAGTTTGAATTTAAAGTAAGTGCACCCGTATTTGCGTGGTGAAAAAGTGGAAAACCTCTTGGAAAAACCACCCTCATTGCACCCAACCGGCACTCGAACCTCGATCTCCCTGTCATTATAGTCTGACACGAGAGTGACGCCTTAGTCCATTTGGCCACTGAAGCGTGTTTAGTTATAAAATAAATGGTACGGTACACCACACAGACTTTCTCTATCCTTTACCTAATAATGGAGACAATACTTATTTAAAAACTCTTAAAACATGAGAGACAAAATAATATACACCGTTACAGAAATAATCGAGACAAAAGTAACAACTTTGTTCAACAAAGGGCATGACAATTAAATCACCATTTCCTAGACCTACATTTAAAAAAAAAAAGTATATTTTCTAATTGATCAAAAACTATTAGTCTTATATATTTCAAATAAGTGTTTTTAAAATTACTACTAATTTATAATAACAAGTCATTTACTATCACAAATAGTTGTAGAGATATGATAAAAATATTAAACATCCACTAATTTTAAAATTACGCTCCATCCACTAATTTTAAAATTACGCTCCATCCACTAATTTTAAAATAACGCTCGAAGTCGTAATCACGGATACATAGGAAGCGCCATTTTGTTTGTAATGTTAATCAGTGCCTAGTAACTATTTTTAATCAAATTCTTTGTAGTCAAATTTGAGAAAATCAATTTTTTACCCTTTTCGGCTTTAAGTTAACTACCCTTACTTTAAGGGTTGGATGTATATATTTTTTCTCTCCACCCTTACTATTAGGGTTAGACATATAATTCCAAAAGCTCCTTGGGGGAACATTTGAAAGGCCTAAATGCCCAGTTTTAGCCTGATGGTAGAATGGTTTCAGCTCTAGACTGAAATACAGACAAACAAAATCGCTAAAGTCACTTTTTTTCAATTTCAGGGAGTCAATAAAATGTCGACATACATTTAAATCTCTAATTCAATTTTTATTTTACGATCAGAATACTTTCTTTCAGCGAAGGATCACGAGAAATTAAAACCAATTTCCTCAAATCGCCTCAGCTATAGTAAAGAGGCTCCCAAACTGAGAGTTTGGCTCGAATCCTTATGAGGTCAACTTTGCGTGAATTAAAATAAACTAGGTGTGTATAGGAGTTTACAAGAAGGGCATGCCCAGGCTTTAATAACTTTTAGTAATGTTTTGCTTTGTTCGTTTGGATAAAGAGAAAATAAACCCTTTAGTGTTAAAGGATTGAGATGAATAAAGTATTATTATTATTAATAATATTAGCACAGCGTCTTACTACCCGTTTGGGTTATACGCACTTACGCTAATGTGTAATGGTAGGGTGGTTGTGAGATGAAATGGAGGACCTGCAGTTTAACGTGGAATCCGAACCATGGTGGAGGCCTAGCATTCCACACATTCACAAGTTGTGATTAATACACGTCTTGTCAGAGGTGAAGGAAGGGTTTGGTAATCAGATAAATCTGTGCCAGGACCGAGGATTGAACCCCGGACCCCCAGCACAGAAATCTGACACCTTACCCCCTAGATCACCAGGTCACCATGAATAAAGTAGTTTACAGAAAACTCCCTCGCATCAGCTTGATAAAAAGATGTGGTAGATAATCTTTTATATAAAAAACTCTTTCAAGTCACTCAAACGATATTCAAGATGCGCCCCGGCCCTTCTTCAGCCAGTCAACGCTGACCCTGATAAAAGTGTAATTTCAACACCAGAGGGCTGGTCAATCACCATCAAGGATAGCGACTAAAAAGGAAAATAATTCGACCTAATGAGAATAAGTCGACGTTACAAATAATCCGACGCCGACGTTAAATTATGTCAAGTGTCCCAGAAACCGACGTTTACACGCAACGGAACAAGCGGTGATGAGGGTTAGAAGAAGGGTTGCAGAGGAGAAGGGGGCAAGGCAAGGTCTAGAATATGTCCAAAGTCCCCTAGCACTTCCACCGCCACTTTCCCTCCACAGGCCGGAAATCCCCTAACGCAAAGAGCTAGAGCGAGAGAAGAGGGGGAAGGATTGGATGCCAGACGATGTACCGCCATCTCAAGCGCCATCTTAATTAAGTTCCAGAGAGAGTGGCGCAAGAATTTCCACGGACAGATAAAGGAGGACCCGTTTTATTTACATTCCTTTGGGGGAATGGGGCGGGGGAGATATGAGGGGGTGTAGAGAGGAAACCAAACAAAGTAAAAATAAAACCCGACCAAACAATTAAAAGACATCATCCAAGAGGGTTAAAGAAGAAAATCGTGTCAACGACCTTTAGTTAATGTGTATATCACCATGAATTAAAAAGAGTGATAGTGGGGGTGGGGGGATTATCTTACTTAAAATATTCAATCATTTGGAGGGAGGGAAGACTCCCTCAGTTAAAATACTCAAGAAAATTGGAAGAAGAGGTGGTGAGAGGAGGTGTCTACTCTTAGGTTAAAATATTCAAGAAAATTTGATAGAATACCAAACAAATTGTGTGTGTGTGTGTGTGTGTGTGTGTGTGTGTGTGTGTAAATATATATATATATTAATTTTATGCCAGCTAAAATTAATATATTTTAATTTTAATCAAGCTAAAATTACTAAAAATTGATCATTTCTTCAGTGATGGATTTTATTTAAAAAAAAACTATGTATTAATTTTAAAATGATTATGTATGATTTATTTTATATATGTTATTAGTTCGTACGTTTGAACACCAGGGTTATTTCGGAGAGGGTAGAAAGAGTAGTATGGAAAAAATGCACCTCCAATTACGTAAAAATAATATTGGAGAATCTGAGTATGAAAACATTGTGTCTATACTCCAACCCTCCACCCACCCACCCACCCCCCACACACATACTTACGTTCTACCTCTCCTCCCACCAACCCAACAAGTTATTCTGGTGGAGATTATAACTCTCGGTAACTTATCATCACTGGAAAACCGAACAAAGTAATATCTACATTCAGACCACTGGTAGGAGTACCCTCCACCTGATTGGCTTATTAGATTTTGCCTATAATGTATACCTTTGTCCATCACATTCTTTGCATGTATTAACTTTCGTCAAAAAGAGTTTTAAAAATTTTGAGTGACATCAAATGTGTCGATAACCTAGGTAAAGTAGTCCCATGGCTTCTTTGGTGCTGACTGACAGCTCACAGCTGACTTCTGACAGTCAACATTTAGGTATATACCTAAATGTTGACTTTCAGAAGTGACAGCTGCTAAACACATGTCTTTGCCGATCATATGGTTTGGCGTAGGAATATATAATTTGGTCTGGTAACTTTTCAAAGCTGTCAGCTGTGAGCTGTCAGTCAGCACCAAAGAAGCCATGGGGTTACTGTAGATCAATTAGTAGATCAATCGGTGCGTAAAGATGAAAGACCAAGTTTCAAAATCCTTGTATAGGTATCGTTTTTACTTTTTCTAAACACCTCAGAGAGAAATTATTTTGATCGTCAACAAAAATAAAATCGAACTCAAGGTTTTTATAAATGACGACGATTCGTGACCCCCTGACACCAAAAAAGTTATTTTCGCAATGCCATCTGTCTTTACCTCAGATGTGAGCTGAAACTATTTTACCAATTGGCATAAAACTTGATATCTGAGCTTCTAATAAATTCTCCCAGTGGGCTTTTCGAAATTAGATATCTAATCATTAGTTTAAGGGTGGTTTATTAAAGGGTAAAAGGTGAACAATTCAATTTTCTTGAAATTTCCACCAAAGACTTTGATTATATTTTATATATTGATACTGTGGATTATCACAAACCAAATAGCAATTCTCATTTTCTCATGAAAATGATTTTGAGGGTATTTTACATTAAATATATTTTCCAATTTTGATAATTTCTCCGCAACTATTTGAGATATGAAATATCTTATCATTGTAAAGATATAGTACTATTAAAGATAAAAAATATTTTATTTGAAATATATTTTCATAAACCAAATAATTTCTGAACTAAAAGCAAATATATGATACTTTTTAATTCATTTATTTCAACATGAATTTGATTCTTATGCTCTTTGGTTGGCAAAGATATTTCTCTTTTCTAAATGTTTTTATAACAATATTCCTAAAGGCACACAGTAAGTGCGGTAGGTAAATGTCGGTGTAGAAGATTTAATTTATGATCTTTGGAATAGTCTTTCTACAAAAATTTATAGAGCTATTATTTGTTTCACAAATCCTATGACCTTTTAGTTATAGATAAATAATATAACTTTTAGTATTTTAAGATAAAATCAAGAGAAAGTATGTGTAGTGCACCAAACCATTTATTTCTTAACTAAAATAATCTCACACATATAAGGTAATTTGAGACAGTAATGAATGGTTACAGAACGAGTACGGTTTTAAAACGAATCCAATAGGTAGAGCCCCATAAAAATGTTTGTATGTTTAGTTAGATTTTGTTTTTAAATTTTTTATCTTCTGTCTTATTTTATTTTTACTCAAAATTAAATGTTATTTAAGGTATCTAAGTATTATTTACATATTGAGACCATGTAAAAAGATTAAAATTTACTATTGAAACGTTAAGATTCCTTCTCAAGTTTGGCTGCATATTTCACGATTTGGTAGCCTAAAATTAGCTTACAATACAACAAAATACTAATCAAATTACAACATGGTCAAAATTTCTGCTTAATTTCTTTCTTTTTAATTTCTTGTTTATTTAAAGATTTTTTTGTAAAAGTGGAGTTTTTTCGTTTTATAGGAGGATTTCATGTAATAAGATGATTTCGTTTTATTTCGCTTTTTAAAAACATTGTAAATGATATCAAAAAACTATCAAAGGAAAAAGTACTTGATTCCATCTTTGTTTGGCACTTTCTAACTATTTTTACGGGTCTCTACAAATAGGTAAATGTTAAATAAGTGCCTTACGTTGGCTTGAGCATATTGAGAGGATGAGTGTGGATAGAGTGATGGAACAAATATATGAAGGTAGAGTGTGTGGATCAAAAAGAAGGAGTAGGACATGTAAGGCGTGGCTAAATGCTGTAGACGAATGTGGGAAAAACTAATAACCATAAATATTTAAAAAATAAAATAACAGCTATGATCCGGTGTATGGATGTTGTTGGAACGAAAGGAATATGCGAGGATAGGAAAGTGTGGAGAAAGTTAGAGAAGATGGATTAAGTACGAAGTTGTTTTTTGAGCTATATACAATTTCTTTCCTAGCCCATAAGGGACTGGGTGATTAGGTATATATGCTAAAAAAAAATAGCTACCTTGATGAAATGTTCTAAGTTTCATTTGGTCATAGAATAAGGAAATAAATATTTTCAATAATCTAAACTCCATAAAAAATTATTATTATTATTATTATTATTATTATTATTAGCGCGTCTTACTACCCTTTCGGGTTATACGCACTTACGCTAATGTGCAATGGTAGGGTGAATGTGAGATGAAATGAAGGGCCTACAGTTTAACGTGGAATCCGACACATTCACAAGATGTCTTGTCAGAGGTAAAGGAAGGGTTTGGTAATCAGATAAATCTTTGCCGGGACCGAGGATTGAACCCCGGATGCCAGCATAGAAGTCTTACACCTTACCCCTAGACCACCAGGTCACCCCCCAAAAAAAATTTAAATCCCTAAAGAAGGGATGGAAGGGAATGTTAGTTAAGATATTTAAGTTTTTTAAGTTTTATAACAAAAAACTATTTTTTGTCATGGTAAATAAAATATTGCTTCTTTCAGAATGGCCCAACAATTTTGGTCCTCAAACTACGCCCCATGGACCGGTTCCGGCCCGTTGAATGAACCCGTTGAACTACCGGTGGTCATATAAACGATTATAGGGGGCGCCGGGCGTAACAAACATTTACAAACTTGAGTAAGTTAAATATGACTATAAAACTATTGAGATGATGTTATTTAGATTGAAAAATGACACCTGTAAACGGGAATCGAAACCAGACCCTTCGAATCCAGTATTCATGTGTCATTTTTCAACTTAAGGATTATTATATTCAGATGAGGTTATAACCATAATCAACAAAAAATAATATTTTTGTCATTTAATCCATCAAATTAAGATTATAATACATTACAACTATTCATTATATTTTTATTTACATGTTTATTTATTGCAGAAATAGCCGTTGTTCGGCTTAGCTACTTGAATAAAAATGTAATGATCATTTATGTAGTTAACTAAGATGATTTACATTAGTTATATAAATACAAAAAGTTTGTGGTAGATTATTAAAATGTAGGCCCTAACTAATAATATTGACTATACCGACACGTTTGCATTTTTTTCCAATAAATATATTCAATAATTCTGTTTCTGGTTTGATCCAAAACATTTCAAACACCATCAACCATTACTGTCTAACCTCATTAGTAATTTTTTTTTATTAAAAGGAGTCTCAAACAACAATAAAACAGTTTAGGACCCTGTGCTGTACCGTTCCTCAGAACTCAATAGGCGCGTTTAATAAAATGTATGCTGCACGCAGAGGAACCTATTATATAATATATATAATATATATTGAATATAATATATATTATATTTATTATATATAATATACATATTATAATATATAATTATATATTATAATACATAAATTATATATATATTATTAATATATATAATATATATATATATTCCAAACAAATTTAGAGATCTAGATCTTACAGATGATATATTATTTGTAAATCAATCAGTATCTTATGAAAAGATATTATTAAAAATTTGGAAATCAAAAAGAGTTGCATCACATATTAAACAAGTTTGGAAAATGTAAATGAATCATTAATTTTATATCACAAAGAATGATAGTCGAAACATTTTAACATAGAGCCTTTGTAACAATAGATAAACACATTACAATCGAGACATGTTAGATCTGGCCAACCTGGCACTTTAAAGATATTAATGTGACCCTCCTATCAATAAGTTTGGGGACCCCTGGTCTAAGCCATCGCTCTTGCTTTAGACTTGATTTTAAATGACTTTGTTCAAATCTCAGTAGAATGTATTAAGGATGGTTTTCCCTTAGTGTATAAACACTCTCTCCTTTCAAATGAGGAGTACACTTCCTCCAAATTCAACCTTCCTCATACAAAACACATTGATGTGTATGACTCCTCCAACTGGTGGATATTAAGACGCAGTGATAAGTAAAAAAAAAACTTAATCTAGAGCCATCGTTGGGGATCAAACACTGAACTCGGATATCAAAAGTAAACACACCCTTACATATCCAGTTATTTCTATTTTCCGTGAAATTGCTATATAACTCGTGGAGAAAGGACAAAAATATCAGTTAAAGATTTTCCCTAGAATGAGAATTGGGTAGACAAGTTGTTTGAAATGCTAGCAGGGCTCACAGGATAACATGAAACATAAGGAGGTGTACAGAAGGAATTACTGCAGAATTGAACGAGTGAGATAGAGAGAGGGAGGGGTGGTAATAAAGCATAGCGAAGAAGAGGATAAAGAGGCAGAGAAACATCAAGATTGCCTGAAAAAGAGGGATAAAAAAAATGCACACGAAACAAAGAGAATAGAATGTGGTCGGTTGGTCAGAGGGAAGAAGAGAATGGTCCACTTGATATTTTCATGAAGCGTTGAAAGGGAAAGGAAGAAAGATGGAGAAATACGAAACGTACACATAATCCACAGGGTGTTTCAAAATTATTGCTATATATTATGAGCATTAAATATCCGTTCATCACCTGAAATAAGTGTGTATCTTTGTCAACGACGGGTATATAGCGGGGCAACTTTTTTGGGGCCTGATAGACTTATAAAACACATCACTTTTCCTCCATCGTTTCTCCACTATACTTTTTTATTTGGTCTATATATCTTCATTGAATTAATTATTTACTCATATAATTATAAACATTTATAACCTTACTATTAATTATTACTACTCCTTACAAAATAAACACGAACATTATTAGAAGTCATATACTTACGTCACTACAATTTTAGAAAAAAAAATTAGATAGATAAATTTATTTAATTTTTTTATAACACGATTATGACAGATCAAGGTTATTTTGACTAGACTCAAATATTATTTGAAAATACTTTATATATTAGTGAGTTTAGGAGTCTCAAAGATTAACTTTTAATGATGGTTTAGTTTAATTACGTAATCAACTGAAAATCTCCATGCCATTGCTCGGTTGATCGCGATCAACTAATTGCCGATCACTGGTCGAGAATATTCTAGATTTATTTCGGGAGCAGTTGACGAAGGTATTTACTTTTTTTTTTACACTGAATTGTCCTGCTATTCAATTAGTAAATATACTGGTATAAAGTCGGGCTTATTTTTTTTTTATCCTTACGTATTACTACCTGTTTAGATTACATACACATATGATAGTTACTCTAATGAGGTAGGGATGAGGAAGGAAACATTTCAAAGGAAGTCTACCCGAATTTGCGTGGGAGGAGAGTGAGAAACCATTTAGGAAATATCACCTTTTAGTAGACCCGAACGGGAATGGAACTCCGATATTCCCATACTCAGCAGGCCCCACAACCACAAGAGTGATGCCTTAAGCCATTTGGCCATTGAAGCGAGTATTAATATTATTTTATAAGCGGTTTGGGGAGAAGGTGGGTCAAATTGTCGACCTTATAGAATCTGGCTTTTCAGTGAAAGGTAGGTCGGGGTTTGAATCTCAATAATGTGTATTGAGGTTGTTTTTATTTACTGATTTACCACTCTTCCATCACGAAAACGCGAGTATATTTCCTATTTAATTTGTGTAATTAAATGCGTATATGTAGAACATCTTAACTCAAATCGTTAGGATGTCTACTTACTAAACCTAGGTTCCCGGATTTGATTCACCGCTGACAAATTTATAACTAGTAAAAGGTGACCTGGCGGTCTAGGGGTATGGTGTCAGACTTCTATGCTGGCGGCCGGGGTTCAATTCTCGGTCCCGGCACAGATTTATCTGATTACCAAACCCTTCCTTCACCTCATCCATTTCATTTCACAATCACCCTACCATTACACGTTAGCGTAAGTGCGTATAACCCGAACGGGTAGTAAGACGTGGTGCTAATAAAAATAACTAGTAAAACGTGGGTGCTATCTTTCACATTGATGGATTAATGGCCTAGAAGCTGGGTGCTGCATAGGTTCTAGATTTATGGTAGTTACAGTAGCCCCATGGCTTCTTTGGTTCTGACCGACAGCTCAGAGTTGACGGCTTTGAAAAGTTACCAAACCAAATTATGTATCCCTACACCGAACCACATGATCTGCAAAAACATATGTTTAGCAGCTATCACATCTGACAGTCAAAATTTAGGAATACTCGTATACCTAAATATTTATTGTCAGAAGTCAGCTGTGAGCTATCAGTCAGCACCAAAGAAGCCACGGGGCTACTGTAGTATCAATATAAAAATTTCCCCCTATTTATTTGAAGGATGGTCCACTTTCTGAAGAGACGAGCTACCGAATGAGCTAAGGTGTCGGACGTCAATATAATCAGTCGGTTCAGAAATTTCACGTTAAATTCCTCAAATAAAAAATAACTCCAAATCCAGTAGAATTGTTTTTATTCGAAGTCCAAGGGATATCTAAGAAATATACAAAATTTGAATTAACCATTTTTTATGAGTTTCTAGGCAGCTGGTACACAATAAATCAATAACCCGAAATATGCTACATATAAAAACACACACATTTTATATATGTTACATAATAAATACACAAACAATATATAACTTACATATATTGAAAACCAAGAAAAATGTAAAGACAAAAATATAAAAACTTTGAAAAATTCAGATACGAAAACTGCAGACTTAAATCGATGAGAACACGCAACATGTAAGTTTACCCCTTCCATGTTAGGCTTCACGTGATTACTCGTCACGGAGATGCGATTCAAGCAAAGCCAACAAATCCCATATTCTAGGAAACCCGCTCGCTACTGGTGCAAAAATTCCCCACTTTCCTCCTTTGTCATGCGTCAATAAATCAAACTTTACTCAACATTCTTAACACATGGGGTGATTTAATAAAGGTCATTAAGTTAGGTTTGAGATTAGTACAAAATCGAACAAATTAACAATGTCTAGACTTCAAATTCAGAAGTAATCATTGGTACGGCTAGGTACGGAGGTATTTTAGATCAGTGTTAACGAATGATAAGGGGGGAATGGAATAATGGGGGGGGGGGGGTGGAAACGGGAAAAAAATTGATAGAACCCACTTATTGAGGGGAGCCCATTGGCAA
>CABFVX010003255.1:26446-36484 GCA_902151425.1 Timema shepardi
GGGGGGGGTTGAAACAGGAAAAAAATTGATAGAAACCAATTATTGAAGGGATCACATTTGCAATAGTCAGCGTTTCCCCTGACCGGGAGATCGGGGTTCAAGTCCTGGTAAAGTATATTGGGGACATCTTTGCCTAAACGTCTTTCTACTCTCTCATTCTCCAGTTTTGCAATGAAAATGCTAATACTAATTAGTTATTATTAATATTTAGTCAAGATAACATAAGCTACGTGAGGCTAATTCATTTCCTTCAAATACAAAAGGATATATCTAAAACTCAATTTAAATGTTATTTATCACCATTGATTTGAACAGGAATTTCATGAGGAAAAATGGTGGGTTTGAACAATACATTTTTTTGAATTAACCAATGTCAAATTTGCCAGATTATACTGGATAGTATGACGTGGAGTAAAAAAAACAACACAATTTGACATTTTTGGCCTTGAGCTGGCCTCTTGAATCCGCCTGGTTAATTAACGGTCACATTTTTGGGCAACACCCTGTATGGCTCTCAGAGTGAGACAGAGAGGTGCAGATGGATAGGATCAGATAGCGAGAAGATATATATATATATANTATAGTGGATGTTCGTCCCTTACCCTGATGCGATATGTTCACCGTTCCATGAGCTAAGTGACTTCATTTAGGGAGCTGTCATTTCCAGAAACCGCGAGGTCGGACTCTTGGTTGAAGAACCGCTCACTGATCGACCTTTTATCACACACCCCTTCTCCCCATTCCACTTCGCTTTCCCCCTACCCTTGCACTTCAACCACAACCCATGTTCGTCCAGCCATCAATCAATAACAAAGGTGTTTTTGACGTTGATATCGTTACACTCATTCTCTCACGCCACTGTTTTTACATTTTTAGGTATTAATCAAGAATGTTTATCAGAATTTCAAGTACATCTGAAGTGGGCCCCTTCATTGATTTGATGGATCTAAAATATAGGATCCCTTTTATTTGTTTCAATATTTTTTTACGTTCTAACTGTAAAATATCATTCATATTTTGCTTTGAAAAGAAAAATGAAAAGAAGGGATAGATTTCATTATACATTTTTCTATGGATCAAAGTGTCATAGATAAATATATATATTTAACTTATTAACACAGTTTATATTTCAGAAAATTAATAAAAAAATATTATACGCTGTAAAATAAGATAGTTTTACCAAGAATTTTTTCCACCTATGTAATTTTTTTAAGTGAATAATTTGTGCAGATATTTCAAACTTGTTTGTAAGATCAAATTGAATAATGAATCTGCTGTTTAAACCACGCAATGAAAGAATCACCTAACTTATTAACTAGAGTTAGTAAACTTAATATATTATAAGATTCTATAATCAATGTTATGTTATTTACTTATAGAATATATACTACAGTAACTGGTCCTATACAAAAATACAAATATTACATCCCGTTTAAATTAAAATGTAAGCTTTAATCTGTAAATTCTACTCCCTTAAAATTTAAGAGAAACACTTTGCTGGACAAGAGTTTTAAGTTCAATCCTATTAGCCCCTAAGTGAGTTAAAGTGTACGTCCCAATTTTGGCGTAAAATAATTGGTAAAATATAAAATACTAGATTACTCCTCGTTATAGAAATAAATATATTCACTCATATAGTAGATATATCCTTTTGTATATGAAGAAAATAAATTAGCCTCACGTCGTTTATGTTATCTTGACTAAATATTAATAATAATTAATTAGTATTAGATTTTTCGGTGCTAAACTGGCGAAAACGAGAGTAGAAAGACGTTTAGGTAAAGATGTCCCCAATATACTTTACCAGGATTTGAACCCCGATCTCTTGGTCAGGGAAAACGCTGACTATTGCAAATGTGATCCCTTCAATCATTGGTTTCCAACTTTTATTTTCCCGGTTGCACCCCCGCTTATTCCATACCCCCCTCCTCATTCGTAAACACTTATATAAAATAACTCCGTACCTAGCCATACCAATGATTACTTCTAAATTGATCGATTATTTTAAGAATGGTGTTTGCTAATTTGATTAAAATACTTCTTCAAACATATGTAATTAAATATTTTGAGATTTTGGGCAGTAAAAATCAATAAACAAATGAATAATTTTAACCCAATAATATATTTTACAAGCTTTTCATGTCACTTAAGTTAAAAAGTGACATTTGGCCTTGGCCAAACAAAAATCGTGCCTGCTCCGATGGCCACGTGGTATAACGCGCTACTCTCGCAGTATACTAGACTGTCTATGACCGGGAGATTTAGGTTTAAATTTTGGTGATTTTTACAAATCGTTTGTCCACTTTCCCTCCACGTAAATGCGGGTATAAGTTCTATAAATGTAACCTCCCTAATTCCTAAAAAAATTGGCGTGATTAGTACTTAAGCCTATAACCCAAACGCTGTTGGAAAAATTTGTTTGAAATAAATCAAAATTAATATTAATTTTTATGAAAACATATAAAATACATAAATAATTGAGAGTCTTGAGCAGCTTTCAAATAGCACAGTTGTTTATATGTTAAGTTCAAATTAGATTAACTTTGAGCAAAGTAAATGTTACCATTACTAGATTATTCTCGAGTACCCTTAGTAAATATATCACGTGCCTTAGGTTGAAAACCATCCCTTTGGGCCATTAGACCATTATATAGAGTTATATTAAGGACGTTTCCTAGCTTTGCGGTAGCAGCAGGTCAATATTGTAGCCGCCATGTTAGTGAATTTACATTTTATTCGGCGAGTATTTACAAAACTATGTTTTGAGCTTTGAAGTAGTTTTTTTGTGTAAACTTGTTTTTTAATTGCCTACAACGCAGAATATATGGTTCTTTTCACACAAAAAGAATCCAGTTTGTATTTTCCTGCCAGGATTGAGATTAAACTTTATTTTATGAAGCATAGCTCTATATAAAATAGGAAACAAAATAATAATAATATTTTTTAATGCAAGTCAATAATGTCCAGACGCAAATAGTAGAGTGATTGTGTATACTCGTCAGCGGAATAGGGTTAATTTTATCAGTTAGTAAAAAAAAGCTAATCACAGTTAGCTACTCATTTTTCCTCCGCTATTTTTCTTAAGTGTTTTTAAGAACTTCAAGTTAACAAGCAAACCACTTCACAAAAATCTTTGAATTCACCAAGTAGGTGACGTCATGCCAGTGTGTTTGCAGTTTTTATAACAAAATATATTTTCTTCCAAAACAAATCAAATATTTCTCAAGTAGAAACATAATATAATTATTCACAAATAGTAATATAAAAAAGTATCCACTATGCACATATTAGCATAAGATGAGAAATTTCTTAAATTAAGAGAAAATAGTTTCATTAAATTTCAGGACACCCTCGATCTGGGAAGGGGAACAAGATATGACGTGAATAAAAACATACCCAAGTCACATTCTGGAAACAGTAATGGATGTAAGGAGTATTATTTGAATGTTTAGTTATTTATTTAAAATATAATTCTGACAGTACTGTTCAAAATCACATAGATAATATCTTCCAAGCATTCCAGTTACATACACTTTACTCACTAAGACTCGGAGGACTGGACAAATGTAACAACAAGCTTCAGCCATAACTAGAGTCGAATATTTACAAAGTCATCGTGTGTTGACCTCTTTGATCCACTGTAATGTTCGCGTTGTATAGAATATTAGAGTAAGTAATGTAGGGCTGGCTGCTTCTAGGCATGACTAATGCCACTCCCTTGCCCCTGGTATTATGTTGCAAGCTCCTCACACGCCCAGTTATTAGATTAGAGCGCTTACACCCCAACGTATCAATTACTGAGAACCTGACGTACAGCCCGGTCAGAATATCTAGGACGTGATCAATAAATAACAGCTTTCTCGATAGGAATATGACAGTCAAGTGGTGCATTAAAGGGAGCATGTAGGAGGGGGGGGGGATTTCGACCCCCAACACACCAAGATAGGTAGTAAATATATTAAAAGCTTTGAACACATGATGTATAATTTTAATAAATATCACTTATTAGGGAGTGGAAAGGGGACAAAAGATATGGTCAATGTTTTTGATGTTTTTTAAGGATTTTTTGTCAAAACAAATAAATAACTTCTTAGCACTCGTCTTACTACCAGTTCGGGCTGTACGCCTATGCTCTATTTACAGAAATATTTTGTAAATTAAAAAGGTTTAATTAAGAGTACGTGCACACACATTTGCATGGGGGGAGAGTAGGAGGAAAACCAACCCCAGTATACCCGATCAGGATCAAACCCCTAATCTCCCGGTCTTCGGCAGTCTAGACTAACACAAGAGTAGCGCGTTAGACCATGCGACCACCGAAGAGGGTTAAAATATTTCTCCATTAGAACTATAGAGTTGTTGAATACCAAGGCGATGACTCTCGTGCAATACCACTGAACGATAGCGCGAAAGAAAAGATCCGTAATCCTTTGCTAGGCCTGTAGTATCTTCATATGCCCTATCATATAAGTTAAGACTAGGATAGGGAACGCCAGGCCTCCACCGTGGTTCGGATCCCACGTTAAACTGTAGGTCCTCCATTTCATCTCACAATCACCCTACCATTACACATTAGCGTAAGTGCGTATAGCCCGAACGGGTAGTAAGACGCGGTGCTAATAATAATAATAATAATAATAATAATAATAATAATAATAATAATAATAAGACTAGGACAGGCACAACATCCTGTCTCCGGACGCTTATTTTTCAACGTGATAGAGTACATCCATATTTTCATCAATGATAAATTTTCGGCCATTCCAGGAATCAAAACCAGGACCCTTAACTCAGTAGGCAGACAAATATCGACTGAGCTAAGGTGTCGGACTCAAATAAGTATCTAAAATATTTTAACAGATGTACCGTGCTGCTCGAATAAGGTCACATTTGTGAAAATCTTTGACTAAGAAGTTCAGGTAACTGCGTTTATCGGTATATCATCTAAGGGTCCTTTTATGCATGCGATTCGTGTCGTCCTTCAACAACAACAACAAAAACGGACAGCGAGAACTCATCCAGTTTGTAAGGTTATTTTGTGCATGCAGCATTTAGTCGTCCCTTGATCAAATTAGTTGGAGGGGGATGAACCCATTTTATCAGTGTCGCCAATGTCTTGCAGTAAAATATGGGTCTGTGCGTGTTGTAGGCTGCTAATCGGTTGACTATAAGAAAAATACGAAAAAGAAGCTGAGATGCTCATCCCATTAATAGTGCAATTTAGTGACCTGGTGGTCTAGGGGTAAGATGTCTGACTTCTGTACTGGGGGTTCGGGGTTCAATCCTCGGTCCCGGCACAGATTTATCTGATTGCTAAACTCTTCCTTCCCCTCTGACATGACATCTTGTGAATGTGGGGAATGTCAGGCCTCCACCGTGGTTCGGATTCCACGTTAAACTGTAGGTCCTCTATTTCATCTCACAAATCACAATCACTCTACCATTACACATTAGCGTAAGTGCGTATAATCCGAACGGGTAGTAAGACGCGGTGCTAATAATAATAATAATATTTATTTAACGGACTAATTTTTGCTGTCAGTTGTCGTATGACACAGATCGCATGCGTAAAAGGGCCCTAAGGTCGAATGTAAAATCTCTGACAACTTTCAACTTTGGTCGATGATTGAAAGTCTCTTCCCATCACTCTATAAAGCCACGTTACAAGCAGGATCATAATGGCCACTATACAATTCAACGTCTGTCCTATCGTCACTTAACAAGATTTCGAGTCCAAGCTTCTGATAAAGAGTTAAATTATTTTTGTTTAAGTAGTTTATGGCATATTTGACCAGGAGGGACTTGACGTCAAGGTACGGTCACTTGTATGTAGACTATTTGCCACTCTGGTGGCATAGAGTGATGGCCAGGGTAAACCACAGGGGGCTGTCTACACGTCGTACTCGTAATGAGATGATGTAATGATAGGTAGTATGATGTTGTGAAGCCGGGGTGAGTCTTAATCTAACTTAAGCCTAATTAACCAAACACTTGTGACTGTTGGGATAATTCCTCTTAAGAGAAAAATACCCTAGGTAACGGCTGGTATTCGAACCCGGGACCCTGAAGCTTGTAGCAAGTGATGAGTGGAGTGAAGGTGTGGCTTGTAGGGTATTTTGGTGAGCTTGACAGACTGATGTGCAGTAGTACCTTCTGTGGGCTTGGCAGACTGATGTGCAGTAGTACCTTCTGTGGGCTTGGCAGACTGATGTGCAATATTACCTTCTGTGGGCTTGGCAGACTGATGTGCAGTAGTACCTTCTGTGGGCTTGGCAGACTGATGTGCAGTAGTACCTTCTGTGGGCTTGACAGACTGATGTGCAATAGTACCTTCTGGCCTAGTGAGGAAAGCAACGGGAAACCACCTCACTCCTCATTTCCCTAGTACGCCTCTTCAGTTCTGTCTGGGCTCTACAGCTGACGGTGGAAATGTTTGTCGAGGATACAATCAACCTACGGGTTGAGTATTTTCCATACATACATCTTCGTATAATAATTGAAGTTAAGTCGACTGGCTTGTTTAAGCTCCGTCCACAATCTTTCGTAAATACTCAATTTTAAAGAAATGATGATAATAATAATAAGTCCAGAAATGTATCCAAACTAAATATAAGAATGTGAGGATGAATAACATCTCGTTTCACGTTACGAGTTGTAAGAGTAGTTTATATAAAGGAACTAAAAAGTCTCTGCGGTACAACATATTCCTTTTTTTTTACAGTTTCTTACGTTTATTTAAGTTCACTATTAGGCTAGTGATGGGAAAGGTGAACTATTTTGTTAGTACCGAGTCTTATTACTCGTTCAGGCTATACGCTAATGTATTAATTACGTTAGTGTTTTTAGGGATTGTGAAAGTTGTATTAAGAGGAATTGCACCTGCATTCGCGTGGAGGGAGAGTTGAAACCCGTTTTGAAAAACCCTTCTCAATATAATTGAGCGAGACTTGAACCTTGATCTCCCCGTTATCTACAGTCTAGTCTCTTGTGAGAGTAGCACGTTAGAGCATGTGGCCACCGAAGTTGATAGGTAGACTTTCTTTAGGAAATTGCATGGAGAGGTAGGGAGAACTAATTGAGGACAAACCACTCACAATAGTCCTACACCAAGCGGGGATCCAATCGCTAACATTCTCGTTGCTGACGAACCAGGATTGATAATCTTGGTGCGTAGGGTACGTACCCACTTATGGGGGGTAGCACCCTGAGTAAATATGTCTTGCGGTTTCCAATTTTTATTTTCTTCTGACGTTTGTTACTTACGCGTTGGTAAAGGAAGTTTTCTCTGGTCTAGAGCCCTAAAAAAAGTGTTTATTATTAATATTATTATTATTTGGCACCGCGTCTTACTACCCATTTGGATCATACGCTCTAAGTACTAATTACGCTAATGGATTAGGAATTGGGAAGGTTGAATTAGAGGAAATAAACCCACATTTGCGTGGAGGGAGAGTGGACAATTATTTAGGAAAAACCACCCCAGTTCACCCGACCGAGATTTGAACCTCGATCTACCCATCCTCAGCAGTCGAGCTAAACACGACTAGCGCGTTAGCTAATTATGCCACCGAGGCGGGTTGGAAAAAAAGATTAAAAGGGGAATGGTACGGGGTATTAAACGTACTTAAACATTTCCTAACTCCTTGAAACTTATGATTAAGAAATTTTTCTGTCTGGGAATCAAATGAGAACAAGGTTGTTTCAAGTTGTTTCCTACACGTGCTAGAAGACGAATGAAACTACGCTACTGGATTAGCATTTTTTGTGAAGATTTTTTGTTTTAAGTGAAAAAAGTTTATGATAGTAAAGAAAACTTATGATATAAGAAAACCTTTCAGTACCAGAAACAAAGAAAAAAATCCCCCAGAAAAGTTTTAATCCTCCCATATATTCGTTTATTTCCTACCAAACTTTGTTCTTGACCATTTCCTTTTGCAGAGTTCTCGTGGGAAATAAACCATTGGAGATGAGTGAAGGTTTTCAGAGAACAATAAGTATTGTTCCTTTAACTTTAGACCTGTGAACTTTTAAGTTACATTCAGGATTCCCTTATTCTATTTATTTTTTTCCTGAGGTATAAGACGTTTCAAAATTACACTTCTATTTGATTTGAGTTATTTTTTCATCTCCCTTCTGTGTTTGATCTTTTGATGGATCCTTTCGTATAGCCATCTCATAGGTTCTTCGCTTGATTTATTTCAGGTTGTAGTGCACAGTCGGGAATATCCCGGGTTGTGTAAGTCCATTCGATGGGGAAGGTTTCACTTTGATCCTTTACAAATTTCCTGCCCGTACGTACCTCCATATTCCTTAAATCCCTTCTGTCCTGAATCAAAAGTTTTATTCCGGAAATGGCCCTAGTATTTATTCTATGTTGAAACGAATTTTTCATAAACTTTAGATTAATTTTACCTAGATTATATCATGTATTATTTAACAAATCAATTGCTGTATTTTATTTATTTTAATAGTTAATTATAAACGTCAACTTATTTTGTAATCGAATAAAATAAATATTAACTTAGTATTATCAGCAGTAATACATTGTTTTTGGTAAAATAGTGATTCTATTTTAACCTTATCTCTCTCTCTTTATAATTTGAGAAGCCCATTTTCAGTTATTGCAAGAAAAGCGGAAGAACCAATTTATGAAAAATGGTCAGTCATTATAAAGGTTAGGGTTGCAGGATTTTGGTAAAAATTGTATCTTTTCATGAAAGCCCGAAATTTCTAGAGAATTTCTAGATTTCCGTTGTGTGTGTGCTGTGACTCATATCTTCGACCATTATTTGTTTAAATGACCATGGGAACCATAAAAATTTATTATTGTAATGGGTAAATAAAATGATCTCTTTGGTTAAAATTAATAACACCCCAATTATTATATAATTGGTGTTATGCAAAAAATAGATAGATAACTGGGAGAGTGATCTTTCGAAAAGTTCTCATCGAGGCATGAAAAGTAAAATTATAAGTTTGGCTTATAATTAAAGTTAAAAATCTATGTTTAGTTGATAGCTGCCTTTGAGGAGTAAATCTTTTAACTAGAAAGTCAAGTTAAGCAACCTTTTATATAGCTTTTACCCTACACATTTAAAAAAATAATATTTTAGTGCCATAATCTGTGGCCATCACTACAACAAACCACTAATATTATTTTTAAGCTATTATAAATGGTCTTAGAGATAAAACAAAAAAAAGTAGGCCTAAAATAGTTTCAAAATGTTGAAAGATACAAGGGGAATCTTAATTCTTTAATGATGATCAATGGCTTCGTGATTATTTATCAAGTTTCTTTCTACACTTGGAAGAGAGAATTTTCAATCTTGAGAGGTTCTGGACTGATGGACATCAATCAAGGTATAAGTGATTGATCAGTCTTTTTTACGGGTAATATATCTCCTTAACTATAGTGGTATTCTGGTAGGAAGACACTTTTGGATGGTACCACAGCAACATTGATAAAATGTTGCTATGTTATTAGTGTAATTTTATATGTATTAATAATATACAAAAAAAAAGTGACACACATAGATCACATGACTTGACGTATGAATATATGAAAATAGGGCTAGCCGCTTGTATAGCTATCAAATAATATTATACATATTTATAATTGTACTGTATCTTAACAATTCTATTTTATAAACGCACTCATTGATTAAGCAACATATTAAAATTTGGGAAAATGTATCAAATTTCATTATTTTAATGTAAGTATATAACTTGTTTTTTTCTCGATTTAACATTAATGTCAGTTAATATTGACCATAGATTGCTTCGTTTAACCGTAAAGGAAAAAATTAATCGATATATCGTGCTAAGATTATTCATTAATATCTTCTAATCAATTAATACTGGCTTAGGATAGAACCGTAGTATAATACAAAAAGCTATAACCGTTTTATGTAACACTTATATTTAATTACTTGTTAAATTATTACCAAAATAATTACTACCAAACTTCATAATGGTAATAATATGCATAGCTCTATTAATAGAAGCTCTCTCTCTCTCTCTCTATATATATATATATAT
>CABFVX010003255.1:43166-90451 GCA_902151425.1 Timema shepardi
ACTATTCCTCTTCCCCCCCCCCCCATTTCCCCTATTTTTTTCTGCCACTATACCTATTTGCTTCCCCATCATTCTTTCTCCCTTTCTTCTTATGCTGAAACAACTCAATTTTCAAATATTTGGGAATTTTTTGTCACGACCTTGTTTTTTTTTAGCACTGCGTCTAACTAACCATTCGGATTATACGCTTAAGTACTAATTACTCTAATGGATTAGGAATCGGGAAGATTGGATTTAGAGGAAGTGGACCCGCATTTGCGTGGAGGGAGAGTGGAAAACCATTTAGGAAAAACCCCTCCCAGTTCATTCTACTGAGATTTGAACCTTGATTTCCCCGTTATTGGCAGTCGAGCTCAACATAACTAGCGCGTTAGATAACAATGCCACTGAGGCGGGTCCATGACCCTGTTAAAAGATTGTTTTAATTTGCTTGAGGAATGCTAGATATATGTTTCTAGCCCTTTTATTTGACCTCGAAACTTTGACATTTGGGTCGTTGAAAATAATTTTAAAAATATGAAAAATGTTAGATTAGCTTAGGGTATGAAATCTAAAATGTAAGGTTTTTAATTTTCTGGAGAAATGTTGATACATTTCACCTTCATTTTGGTGAGATCCATAGTTTTGAATAACAATTCAATTTTTAATAACCTAGGATTTCTGAACGACTGCAAAACCAATCAGTACTCTGGAAGGGGGACTCCTTAACTATAACCTTTATTAGGAAATATATGTTTTACTTTTAAGTTTAAAGAAAAGGTTGTTTATTTCTAAGAAATAAAAATTGCAATATTAGACAATTTATTTGTTAATTTTACATATATTTACCCCCATTAGTGTTAATGAATATATATAGTGCAAAAAGTAATTGTCTTCACATCGTGTAAATAAATAAAACTTCTGTTAGAAATTATTCAATCAACTTGCAAACTACCCACCTCGGTGGCGTAGTTAGCTAACGCGCCAGTTTCGTGTTGAGATGGATTGCCTAGGACGGGGAGATCAAGGTTCGAATCTCTCTCTGTTGAACTAGGGGAGGGGGGTTCCTAAATAGTTTTCCACTATCCCTCCAAGCAAATTCGGGTTTACTTACTCTATATTCACCCTTCCCAATCCCTCAACCCATTAGCGGAATTATTACTTAAGCGTGTATCACCAATGGGTAGTAAGACGCGCTGTTAAGTATTACTATTATTATTAACTGGAAAACCTACAAGTGGATTGTTCCAGCTATTTGGGTCACACACATACACATGACTTCTACCGCACTTTAGTGTGACCAATATCTTTCTGTTTGCACAGTTTCTCTCTTAACAAACATTTCTTCATATTGCTTTCCCGAACCTTTTGGCTACGTGGTTACTTAAACGTAATGTCGAACCACAAGACTTAGGTGAGAGCTTCCAGGTGTTTGAAATGTGGCCAAGATTCTGTTTAAACATAATAAAACAGCACTGCTCTGTTTTCCTGATATTTGCTTGAACGTAGCTATCAACATTGTGAGCAATTTCAAAGTAGATAAGATCTAATCCTAAAGATGTTTTATTTTATTTATTTGAGGTAGTCAACATATACACTTTTTGAACAGATTGATTATATCAGCACACGAGAATTTTTATGAGCGAGCGCGAAAGGTTACAAACAGTGATATAATTGGGAAATTTTAACAACCTCAACGGTAACAACTAAAAACCATTAACTTCTTAATCGATTTTACAGAATGAAACTTATACATTGGTAGAACCTATTGTATTGTCTATACACACTTCAATAAGTTACATGCTAGACTATGAGAGTTTAATTGAATTCCAGTAAAATAAATATAATATTGCAGTTTACTATATTAATTTAATTCATTGATAATTACAATTAATTAAAATTGATTTATATTGAAATGAAAAATACTATGCCAGAGTAAAACGATATAAAATAATTAACTATTTAGGTAGGCACTAATTTAAAACAATATAATATTCATTATTAATTTAAATCATTTATAGCCATGCTCAGAACTAATTATTTTCAGAATAAGTTATAATACTTACATCTTGTTGACATTAAAATATAAACATTACATTGTATCACATATTCATAGCAAGAAAAATCACTATAAATATTTAACTAAAATAATCTTAATTCTAATTATTTACATACAACATTCTAATGATTCAAAATAATTATATTCAAATGGAAAATTTGAGATTCTATGAAACTAAACCTTGGTTTAAAAATTTTAATTATCACATAAGAACGGGCAAAATTATATAAAATCACAAATTAATATTGACCAAATTTGGCAGTAAACCTGTGTGGTGAAATTTCGTGTATATTTGCATATTTTAAGACATCCCATACGTCTATATTGGGACTTGAAATGTATGTAGATTTTGAATCTACTGATCACGCTCAGATTTTATTAAATACGCTTTAGCATTTCAAAAGATATAGCAACCGACAAACGAACATTATTTGTAATTTTTCATTTCATTCAATGTAATGAATATATAGAAGAAAATATGTTTAGTTATAAAACTTTCTTGGCAAGAAAATATTCTAGCTAACTTGAGTAGATAGATAAAATTGTATTCGAAACACAATTTATTTTTTTAAAAATGTACTTAAAAAAGTGTATCTCTTTTCTTTCTTTTTGCTAGTTTACTTGTGGCATAAGGTTCAAAACTTCAAATAGGTACATACGTTATTTACACAATTACACTATGAAAGACAATGCAAAAAAACTGATGGTAGAAATATTTTACCTAAGAGCAACAGAAACAATAAATTCCCTTTCCAAAAAATAATCCCCATATGCCACAAAAGAGGCTACAAAACGGGAGGTGAAAGATTAACATCTGTAAAATATTTGTGTTGAAGTCATTGTCTTGTTATATTATTATTATTATTATTATTATTATTATTATTATCACCGCGTCTTACTACCCGTTCGGGTTATAAGAACCTACGCTAATGTGTAATGGTAGGGTGATTGTGAGATGAAATGGAGGAGCTATAGTTTAACGTGGGATCCGAACCACGGTGGAGGCCTGGCATTCTCCACATTCACAAGATGTCTTGTCAGAGGTGAAGGAAGGGTTTGGTAATAAGTTAAATCTGTGCCGGGACCGAGGATTGAACCCCAGCCGCCAGCACAGAAGTCTGACACCTTACCCCCAGACCACCAGGTCACCTCTTGTTATAGAAATCGTCGTCTCTGTTGTGAAACAAAAATTATTGGAAAGCCAAGTGTAATACAAAGTACAGTATACCATACAGTTGCGTAGTATGATCAGGGTTCATTAAGACTATAATAGATATCCTTTAGGAAAACGATAGGAAGAAGGCGGTGACCTGGCGGTCTAGGGTTAAGGTGTCGGACTCTTGTGCTGGGGTCCGGTGTTCAATCCTCGGTCTCAGTAGAGATTTATCTAATTACCAAACCCTTCCTTCATCTCTGACAAGACATCTTGTGAATCTGTGGAATGACAGACCTTCACCGTGGTTCGGATTCCACGTTAAACTGTAGGTCCTCCATTTCATCTCACAATCACCCTACCACTACACACTAGCGTAAGTTCGTATGACCTGAACGGGTAGTAAGACGTGGTGCTAGTAATAATAATAATAGTGATAGGAAGAATTAAAGAGCATTTTAGTGTCCAGACGGAATGCTCTAAATATGTCCTGTATCAACCGGAACGGTGTTCCGGTGCGTTCCGGTACTATTCAAGCACTGGGCTCAAACCAATTTTGTTGGGAAAGGTACATTCACATACCTTTCAGGAATATCTTATATGACACAATCGACATGGGACAGATGACTTTACCTTCCTCCAACCCGCTTCAGTGGCTGTTCTAACGCGCTAGTCTCATGTTGGACTAGACTGCCAAGGACTGAAAATCGAGGTTCGATCCCGGCTGGGTGCACTGAAGTTGTTTATCCACTAAATTGTTTTCCACTCTCTCTATCCACGCAAATATGGGTGAATTTCCTCTAAATAAAGTATTTATAGTTCCTAACCCATCAGTATAATTAGTACATAGGTGTATAGCCCAAACGGTAAGATCCGACGCTAAAATAAGAAAGGGTCCCGTCTGAAGGAAGTTGTGCTACAAATGTTTATCGCTCTACTCCAATACAACCGAGGTCAATTTAGTCCTGAAAGACATCAACACTTTACTTTAAGCATGACATGGATTAATCTGACATAAATCTCCATCTGCAAAACAAAGGAGAAAAGGGTATTAACTATCAGATAAGAATTTAATACACAATTAAACATGATATAATCTTTGTATTTAATAATAATATTTAGCACCGCGTCTTACTACCCGTTCGGGTTATACGCTTTAAGTACTAATTACGTTAATGTATTAGGAATTGGGAATTGTGAATTAGAGGAAGTGAACCCCTCATTTGCGTGGAGGTAAAGTGGAAAACCATTTAGGAAAAACCACCCTCAGTTCACCCGACCGAGATTCGAACCTCGGTCTCCTCGTCCTCAGCAGTCGAGCTCAACACGACTAGCGCGTTAGCCTACTACGCCACCGAGGCGGGTCTTTTTATTAAATAATTTTCATTCTTAGTAACCTATCAATTCAAAAACATAAAACTTCACTTGTTAACTAAATAAAAATGAAATATATTAATCATTGTCATTTTTATGTATAGTCTTTTTAGCACCTCATCCTACGCCTGGTTCGGGTTACACGCCTATGTACTAATTACACTAATGAATGTTAAATGAGGAAGATAGAATTTTAGAAGAAATGTATCCACATTGACGTGAATAGAGAGTGGAAAACTATTTAGGAATAATCACCCACCGTACACCCAACTGGGATAAAGCCAATACCTCCCCATCATAGGCAGTTGAGTCTATTGTGAGAGTGACGCCTTAGACCATGCAACCTTTGAAGTGGGTTCATTTTAGATTGATTATCAACATTTTATATTCGTTTAGTTCTGTATAATTTTGTTGATGTTTCTATATCATTTATATGGTGACCTGGCAGTCTAGGGGTAAGGTGTCAGACTTCTATGCTGGCGGCCGGGGTTCAATCCTCGGTCCCGGCACAGATTTATCTGATTACCAAACCCTTCCTTCACCTCTGACAAGACATCTTGTGAATGTGGGGAATGCCAGGCCTCCACCGTGGTTCGGATTCCACGTTAAACTGTAGGTCCTCCATTTCATCTCACAATCACCCTACCATTACACACTAGCGTAAGTGCGTATAACCCGAACGGGTAGTAAGACGCGGTGCTAATAATACTAATATAATAATAATATATCATTTATATTTGTGCTAAATAAAAATACAAAATTGTTGGTATTTAACTTATTAAAAAATATATTGGTAACTAATTATTTCTTGACACAGAACAGAATATATTGTTGAGCAAAAAGATTTCATAATTGTGATATAAGCATGTATAGCTAATGTATTATTAAATTATGAAATTTCATCCTCTTACAAATTTCCAAATGTTATCGAATGTAGGATAAAAGGTGATCATTAAAATCTAATTACCCCTGAATATTATATATCACAGTCCATTATTGATGCAAATCTCTCTAATGACGAGAATCAATGAGGCCACCATTATCCAAATATGATGGATTTTTTTAATCGGTGTATTTATAACATGTACTATTTAAAACTACGGATTAAATCGATGTACTTCCACGTCGATCAGCACGTGGACCAACTGCCAGTTTCATTTAATCTATTTTCCCACGGGATGAGGTCAGGTTTTGATTCCAGAGGGCGCTTTGCTTTAATTAATCTCCATCCACTATAATAATATGGTAAATTCTCTTTAAGGTGGTATTGTAGGTATTTCGATAAAAACTCAGTGGTTTTTTTTTGCAGTTTTTATAACAAAAGTTTTTTTGCCAGAATAAATAAAATATTTCTCCATTAGAGAAATAGAGTTAAATTTTTCTTCGCGTGGTGAGATCAACGGTTATTTTATTGTATGTCATGAGCAGGGCCGCATAAGATGAGAAACTTTTTAAATGAAGAGAAAAAGTTGTAATTAATCTACAGGATACTATTGATAGATATTTTAAGAGCCATTCTGATAAATTTCAACTCATCTATGTTTTGCCCGCTCAGTCTGATATCCTCAGCAAAGGAAAGCCATTCAAATCTCAGAACCAACCATCTAAAATCATTGCGCATGCACTGTACAACTATAAGAAAGCAGACAACTTCCTTGGTTGATTCAAAGAGATTTGAAATAACCCGTTAATGTAAAGCGTGTTTATCAATGTATTGGATTGTGCCACGACATAGAGTTATAATTTGAAAACATCCATCGGGAGAGTGATCTAAAATATATTTATCCACTATAAAATTAAATATTATGATTATACATATATATATATTTAAAGTTTGCGTGGCAATGCATCATGGGACAGTTAACATACATAATGTGAATTTATCAGCTACTCAAACAACTTCTGCTTTTAATTATACTAACTAGTATTACACTCACGATGATTCTAAGTTCAGAATTATCAAAATAATTTGTAATATTGAACAATTCAAAACTAAACGTACCTAAGCGGCGCAACGATAAATATAGTTTATAAAAATCTGCAAAATTGAACTACCCAAGACTTTGGTTTAATATAGAACCGATTAATGAGTAATAATCTTTTGCAGCGAACATACTTCGGTTTTCTTTCGCAATATATATGTTTATTGTAAATGGCTTACTATAATTTACTTATCTAAACGAATAAATTATTGCACATCTACTAACAATTTTACACTCAACCATCTCACACAAGGTCAATTAAAACAGAACTGAAAACGTAACAAATATCTGAGGGGAATCACCCACCGGAAGTAAAATATTTAAATAAAATAATATATTTTAATATTTAATTATATTATTAGGTTATTTCTCAACCTAGCTTAACCTAACCTTAACTACGGTAATTACTTGGCTGTCTTGGTCTAAGCTTACAACTGTTACACTCTCTAATAAATTAGAATTATTATTAATATTCTCAAATTAAACAATTTGAGTTTCATAGTATAAGACTACGTCATATCGAAAGGGATCATAAATAAAATGAAGTATTGGTCTAGTATATTTACGTTGGATTTTGTTTTATTGATTTGTCTAAATTTTGTAAAAAATATAGAAAATCAAATAAATATAATTAAAGTATCTTTGGATTCTTCATTTAGTTATGAGTATAATGAAGGTATGATATTTTTAATTATTCGTTATCTTAGGTAAATTATAGTATGCAATCTAATAGGGTGTTGACGCGTCATTCCCGCATGTTTAGTTATTTGTTTACTGCCTTCAACAATATTCACATGGTGACCTGACGGTCTAGGGGTAAGGTGTCGGACTTCTGTGCTGGGGGTCCGGGGTTCAATCCTCGGTCCCGGCACAGATTCATCTGATTACCAAACCCTTCCTTCACCTCTGACAAGACATCTTGTGAATGTAAGGAATGCCAGGCCTCCACCGTGGTTCGGATTCCACGTTAAACTGTAGGTCCTCCATTTTCATCTCACAATCACCCTACCAATACACATTAGCGTAAGTGCGTATAACCCGAACGGGTTTTAAGACGCGATGCTAATAATAATAATAATAATAATAATAATAATAATAATAATAGTAATAATATTCACCCCATCCACCAGATTAGATATTTTTGAAAGAGAGCGGGAAGCCTTAGCACAGTTATTTTTAGAGTATTTATCCTGCCGGGCTAGAGCTTGATTTGTCGACCCTTATTTGAGAGACGAGGGGGGTAACATTACACCCCGTAACTCAAGTCAGAAGGGGCACTCTCTTTTTCTAGGTCAACCAGTCCGGATGTGAATTAATCACCCTAACTCACGTTTCATCGGTCACGGGATATGAATGCATGACGGGAACACCGACTAGGTTGTCATCATGACCTACATAAAGTCAGTATTGATTCAAAATAGTTGATTAGTCAAATCAAGGCATTCAAATAAATCGACTAGAATAATAAAAATATAATTCATTTGAATAGAGTTATCAGGGAAAGAGTGGGAATGGAGGGTGTACATGAGATAGTAGAGGAAGCAAGACAGAGATGGTATGGTCATGTAATGAGGATGTTGGAGTATATGAGATAGCAGAGGAAGCAAGACCGAGATGGTATGGTCATGTAATGAGGATGTTGGAGTACATAAGATGGTAGAGGAAGCAAGACTGAGATGGTATGGGCATGTCATGAGGATGTTGGAGTACATAAGATAGTAGAGGAAGCGAGGCTGAAATGGTATGGACATGTAATGAGGAGGTTGGAGTACATAAGATAGTAGAGGAAGCGAGGCTGAAATGGTATGGACATGTAATGAGGAGGTTGGAGTACATAAAATAGTAGAGGAAAGAAGATATTACATAGACATGTAATGAGAATGGAAAATGGGAGGATGTCAAAGAAAATTATGGAAGTGAAGTATGTAGATAAACGACCACAAGAGAGGCCAAGGAAAAGATTGGAGGAGCATATAAAAGAAAGTGTGCAAGTGAGAGTAGAGTCATGGAAATAATTAAAGGTGTAAGAATGGTGGAAGGATAGAGGAAGATGGAAGAATTTTACTAAACTGACCCGGAAATATGCTGGAAACAGTTGACGACGATGATTGTTTATTTTATATAAATAATAAACTCATATTAAAAAGTTGGTAAGATACATACTAGGTACCTACACGACGCCCAAATACAAGATAAAAGAATGTAGCACCCACGAATAAGTGAAACAAGTATATAAGGAACCATCAAGGTGTATATTGAGCCAGTCATGATTGAACAAAGGACGTCTGGGGAAAATTCGCCACGTGTGGCTTAGGAGGAAAAAAAAAAAAATGGAAATCTTCTTATACGTCAAAATGTCAAAATTAAAAATAGTTTTTATCAGATTCACTTTTTAAATTGATTACTTTTTTTTTCAAGAGAATATTATTTTAGGAACACTCTTGGTCATATTTGAAATAAAAAACAACAAAAAAAGCCACCTAGTGAAACATTCAATTTTATTTCTTTATTTCGTATTGCTCAGTTGAAACAATAGACACGCCAACGGATAGCTTAATTTCCAAATTGATTTGTGTGTGATGATTTTAAACTTCCCGAAACAGCTTTGGCCAATATCAAACTGCCCGTCCCCTTCCACGATTTCTGCGACTCTACGAGGTTTATTGTACTACCAGAGGTGAAAGGTCTGCATCATGGTGATAAACTCGACCATTCTCCTTTCCAAATGAGTTTAGTTTTAATGTTTGCTACTCCTGGAGAATACATTCCTTTCAAAATAGTAAAACGTGTTAAAACAGCAGCGTTTTTTTATTAATGCTTTTTAATGTGTGCGAGATTCACTTTTTTTTTTGTTAACACTACGTCTTACTACCTGTTCAGGCTATACGATTGTATACACATTACACTAATGGTTTTAAGGATAAGGAAGGTTATAATTACAATAAATATTTAGATACCAGCGTTTGCATTGAGGAAAAGTGGAAAACATGATATATAAAAACCTCTCTCAATAGACTCAGTCAAGATTTGAACCTCTCTCCCCCCGTCATCGGAATTTTATTCTAATGTGAGGGTTTCGCGTTAAAACGCGCTGCCACGAGGTGGGTCAAAGTCACTTTTTAAATTCGAAGCTAAATAGAAGCGAAGCTTAGAACATATTATTATTATTATTATTATTATTATTATTATTATTAGTACCACGTCTTACTATCCGTTCGGGTTATACGCACTTACGCTAATGTGTAATAGTAGGGTGACTGCGAGATGAAATGGAGGACCTACAGTTTAACGTGGAATACGAACCACGGTGGATGCCCGACACTCCACACATTCACAAGTTGTGACTAATACACGTCTTGGCAGAGGTGAAGGAAGAGTTTGTCAATCAGATAAATTTATTCCAGGACCGAGGATTGAACCCCGGCATGAAAGTTTGACACCTTACCCCTAGACCGCCAGGTAACCTTGAAAACATGTTAAGCAAAGATAAGTCTTTTGGTGTTGTCACATAATACTACTTTTTAAATTTTAAATTATCTTTTAGGTTCATTGGGTGGAGATAAATGCTTAGAAAACTGTACTGTTCACAGAAAAAAAAAATATTTTTTCTCTAAGCAAAGAAATTTACTAAATAGCTCATAAAATTTGTGAAACTAAATGATGAAAGTTGTTGCAGAAAAACCCCACCAAAGAGCAGGAATAAAATAATATTTACTTCTTTATAGAAACAATGAGAAAATAAGAAAAATTTTGTCCACCAGAGAGCATGATAAATTTCTGATTTCAAATAGCTGCATAAAATAAATAAACATATGTTCTAAAAGCTCGGAGACCTTAGGTTTAGTAAATAAATATTACGAATTAAAGAATTTCAATATTATTAGTATTACAATTTTACAATGATAAAATATTTTGTATCTCAAATTGTTGCGGAGATATGATCAAAATTAGAAATGTCTGCCTATGTAAAATAAACCTTAGTCATTTTCACGGGAAAATGAGAATTTTCATTTGGTTTATAACGTTGATCATTGTCTAGAGACTAAGTTTAATCAAAACCATTGGAGCTAATTTTGAGAAAATTGATTTTTCCTCTTTTTACCCTTCAGTAAACTACCCTTAATTTTAGGTTTGGATAATTTTTTTTTCGCTTTTTCCATCAATTGTACACCCTTACTTTTAGGGTTAGTTAATATATTATAATCCCAAAACTCCTTGGGTGAACCCTTTGAAATTCCTAGATACTAAGTTTTAAACCATTCGATAAACTGGTTTCGGCTCTAAGCTGAGAAAAAGGCACACAGCTTACCGAAAAGCAACCTTTTCTTTAACCTCTACTTTAAATGGATAGATTATCATCTAATAATTGGTAGGGTTAAGGAGGCCGCCTATCGAAACTCCAAGACGCATGGTAGTTGTTCATATCCCACGTTTTTTTAAAGACGCTCTTCGTTATTTCAAATTACAGCTATGTTATTGGTTATGAAGATCCCAAACTACTACCACCACCACCACCACTACCAATACCACCACCACCACATACCACCACCACCACCACCACCACTACCAATACCACTACTACCACCACTACTACCACCACTACTACCACCACTACTACCACCACTACTACCACCACTACTACCACCACTACTAATACCACTAACACTACCACTACCACTACCACTACCACCACCACTACCACTACCACTACCACTACTACAAGAAACATTGCAGTGTGAGTATGTTTATTTCAAGTAGGTGGCGCTTTAAATATAAAAAAACTTCATACAATACGACGACAAAATTCTAAACTTGTCTTTTAAAATAAATCAAAAATTGTAGTGGAATTAAATCATATCATTCAGAACATAAGATAATAACAACAGTAGAGAACTTGAAATGTGTTTGTAAACTAGATGCTATTTAATTCCAAATTAATTTCAAAGCTATTGATGTATTAAGGTTTATTTTTCTACTGGTGGACGAATTATAGTAAAGCCACGATATGAACTTAGGTTTATAAAATATAAAAATATCGGACTAATTTTTTTTTTAAATTTATATATAGTTGCTCTAATTTACGACAGGTCCAGTCCTTTTCTCAGTGAACTTATACCGTCAATACGCCCTGTCCTTCTCTGATGTCGTGTGCATAAGACAGCTCCTCCTAAGGATGTGTCCGATTCAATTTGATTTGTACCAAAGAATCACATCCAAAATGGTTCGCTTTTCATCCATTCTTAGGAATTCATTCGTCACCCTGTCTTTATACCTGATATTCTCCAGTACCACATTTCAAAGCTCTTATTATTATTTAGCACCGCGTCTTACTACCCATTCGGGTTATACGCACTTACGCTAATGTGTAATGGTAGGGTGATTGTGAGATGAAATGGAGGACCTACAGTTTAACGTGGGATCCGAACCACGGTGGAGACCTGGCATTCCCCACATTCACAAGATGTCTTGTCAGAGGTGAAGGAAGGGTTTGGAAATCAGATAAATCTGTGCCTGGAACGAGGATTGAACCCCGGCCACCAGCATAGAGGTCTGACACCTTACCCCTAGACCGCCAGGCCACCGATATTATTATTATTATTATTATTATTATTATTTAGCACCACGTCTTACTACCAGTTCTGGCTATATGCTTTAAGTACTAATTTACGCTAATGGATTAGGAATTGGGAAGGTTGAATTATAGGAAGTGAGCCCACATTTGTGAGGTGGGAGAGTGGAAAACCATTTATGAAAAACCACCCCCAGTTCACCCGACCGAGATTCTAAACTCGATCTCCCCGTTCTCAGCAGTCGAGCTCAACATGAATAACGCGTTAGCAAACTAAGCCACCGAGGCGGTTCCTGAGATACGCTTATTATCAAATAAGATATAGCAATGTCTGTCAAAAGCGACAGATGGTACGATTTTACGTTTTACGTATTTTACATTTTCATATATTATAAGGTTTTAGTTTTGTTTTAACTGTGCAATATGGCTATTTTACGTTAAATAGAAATATGAATATTTTAAATTAATACTATCAGACTTGGTTGGATGAAAATATTATGGTATTACTTTTCAGTGTGGCCCAACCTTTTATGACTCAAAGGCAAATTTGATAAAAGCGAATTACGTGGGCTACAAGGGAAAATAGTGAGTCTAGTGGTAATTAATAAGCAGCCCTTTAATTAATTAATTTTTAGCCTAGAATCTGTAACCAAGTACAATATAATAGTAAATTTACATTATCAATATAGTTGGTGATATGAATGTACTTTTTTTTATACCGCAAATGTTTCGATAGCTACCCCCTTTTATATCATTTGATTAAAAATGCTTTGAGATTGGTGGGCTGGAATAAAATAGATTTGTGGGCCATGGTTTGAAGCAGACCACTTTTAATGCAGATGAACAATCCAATTTTCACAGAGAAAACATTTTGAAAACACATCTATATTTTTTGTGGTCACTCACCACTACTATATATTTTTATCATTTTATATGTATTGGTAATATCTATAAAAGTTACATTTGCAGATAACATGATATGAAGTATGAATACATGAATGCATATCAAGTAACTTTTTCTCTCTGCATTATGAAAGTTTGACTGTAGATAATTTGAGGCTGGTATATAAGTATGTAATCAAATAGATTAAACATCTTCAAATATTTTAATCTACTTTTTTAGATCAAAATTTTCATTAATAATAAACTTTTTTCTAACAGTGACAGATTGGTGAATAAACGTGGGGTTAAGACCGTATGAAGAGGCCTCTATAGATTAACATAAAAACATCCGTATTTATTGACCCATGAGGTTGGCAGCAGATTCATAACTCTGCTCTATCTTTCCTCAAAATCATCCTCCCCGCCTCCCCCAACCTCTTTTACCAAAATGTAAACATTTTTATAAAAACTTTATATCTTTGTATGGCTTCTTAGGACAAAAATCTGTACGCAGAAATGTTAAAAATGATAGTGAACTAATATGTATTTTTATAAACATGAATGCGCATAACCCAAACGGGTAGTAAGACGCGGTGCTAATAATAATAATAATAATAATAATAATAATAATAATAAAAACATGAAAATACCTTCTTATTTATCAAGTAAAGGGTCCTGTGATACTTATTTTGTTTAAAATCGTTAAAGAAATTTTCAAAAAACAGTTATCGGAATACTATCCTGAATTTTAGAGATAAAATTTAAAAAAAATCTTTTTGGATTCAGTATATAATATATAGATATAATTTTAAACAAAAATAAGAGTGCTGTTTAGGCTGTAGCAGAGGAGCAAACAGAACTGTAAGACAGTTTTTTTTGTTCTAAGCTACATAAAAAATCATCTCTCTCTCTCTATGTGTGTATATATATATATACACATACATATTGTGGGTCTGGGCTAAATATCTCGCCCGTAACCCAGTAGTGGAAAGATTAGCCAGTACTAATGTACCATTGTTCAGGGAACGCCTGAGTGTACTAAATACATCCTTTATGTGGAGGCTCTGTTCATGTCTCGATGAGATGAGGTGAGGGTGATAGTGAGTATGAGGGTGTGGAACCAGTGTAAACACTAATACCCAACTTAAGCCTAATTAACCAAACTCTTGTGACCGTTGAGGTAATTCTTCCTTCAGGAAAATAACCAATTTATACCAGCAGGGAATTGAACCCTGGTCTCCTAGGTTTGTATTCGGGTGCACTAATCACCGTACCACGGGACCGTTTAACTTCAATGTTCATCTTAATCTCTAGCTCAAAAATATTCACGAATATAATAACGTTTCCATTTGAAAAAAATTAAAACTCTGTATGGGAAAAATTAATTTAAAATAAAAACTCCGTAAGGGAAAAAATAATATAAAATAAAAGCTCAATGAGTTAACAAAATCTTACCCACTTCGGTGGAGTAGTTAGCTAACGCACTAGTTTCGTGTTGAGCTAAACCACCGAGTACGGGGAGATCAAGGTTCGAATCTTGGTCGGGTGAACTGGGGTCGATTTTCTTAAAATGGTTTTACACTCTCCCTCTACGCAAATGCGGGTTCACATCCTCTAAATCTAACCCTACCAATTCCTAATCCATTAGTGTAATTAGTTCTTAAGCCGGACGGGTAGTAAGACGCGTTGCTAAATTTTAAAAAACTTGCTGCTCTGTTTACTAGTATCGCTTTCCGAAGTTGAAGCGACTACATTTTGTCGTGGTCTATGAAACTACGATAAGAGATATAATCAGAGAGAGATAGAGAGGTGTTAGAAAAGAGAGAGTCTATCCATTGTTTTGAGAAAAGGACAAGGGATTTCTGGTTTTGCCGCAAGAATCGTGTCAACCAGAGCGTGAAGAAGTTGACAAATTTGACAAAGCAAAATGTTGAACCTACAACTTGAAGGTGGTTTAGTGGTTTTGAAGATGTTAAAAGGCACCCTCAATAACCAAGGGAAATAGCATTGTAACTTTACACATATATAAAACAAAGAGGAGTATCACAATATCAAAATGGTTGTAAAATAATAGAAAATACAAGTAAGAAATGTAGAGCTAGATTATTATTTTATTGGAGAACTATGTATTATACATTTAAAAAAATATAAATTATGAGGATGACAAAAAATGACTCAATCCATATATTGAAAACTTTCACCTCTAACTTTTAAAGGATTTTTGCTTTATTTTATAATCCTCCGGGTTTCCCCCGAATTAAAAAGAATGAATTTTACTTAATGTCGGTCTCCCTGTATCTATTTATGTTTCCATAACCGGGGCTGCAACCAAAACCATTTTAAGAGTTCCATTCAACTCATTGTTCGAGTCAGAAATCGTAAATTTTATTCCAGACCCAAAATTAATGGTATTCAATTGATGAGTAATCTTATAAAAGTACAAAAATTTTCAAAAATGGCTTAAACTATTTGGTTAAAATTAGGTATTTATGAAGTGGTTTGTATGATAAACATAAACATATTTTTTGTTTATCTAGAAAAAATAATATTATTTGAGGATAATTTAGTGACCATTAATTTTTGAAAATGTAATACTTATTTTTCAGGCGGCTTTAAAAATAGATTTTAAAACTTATTTCTGAAGAATAGTTCTTATTATTAAAAGTGTGTTAATTTCTGAGGAAGAATTATTTAAATATAGTTTACTGACTATCGATATCCAAACATTTTGCCCATAAGAACAATTAAATATAAAAGTATGTACGATTCTATCGTAATCATTTATTTTTAATTTTAACGTTAATTACAGGGCTTTCTAAGAGGTGGGAGTGAGTAGATTAATTAATAGTAGATGCATCCACAGAGAATGGAGAAATAACAGCGATATATCATTTGTATAACACCACCAAATACTCGAATATTTTTCCAGGATTAAAACCCCAAAATCTTAATCGATAGCAGTCAAATGCAATGCTATAGGCATTCTCACTTTATGTGACAGAATATTAAATTTATTAAATTACTAAATTTAAATCTTCAACTCAGTTAAAATCAATAAATACTCTTAATAACCGTGAATTTCAAAATAAAAATATAATTGTAATGATTTATAATTAAATTCTAAATTTCTCTGATAGTTAAGATTCTCAAGATAATGAAATGTTTCCAATAAATTATTAATTCCATAATACACAAATGCGGAGGTATTTCCTCTAAACTAGATATGCCTACCCCGCTTGTGTAAATAAGTGTACAACCTGAGTGGATAATAATATGCAAGCCCACTACGGTGGTAGAATGTTCTAAGGCATCACACTCGAAATAGACTGGACTGGGTTTGAATGCTGGTCCTTTCCTCTATGACTTTCTACCCTCTCTCCACACTAATGCGGGTTCACATTCTATAAACTCAACCTTCTTCATTCATAACCCATAAACGTATAACCCGAATGGCTACCGATACATCGTGATAAAATAAAGATGTGGATCTATGGAAAATAAAATAAGTCTAATAAATCTTAGCAAAAATAGTATTATATAAAATTATGAGCAAAAAACACTTTAAAATTGTGATGAAAACTTTATCATAGGAACACAATTTATCAAATAAAAAAAAATCTCTAGTTTCTTACTCAGTTTATTAAAATAATAATTCAAAATTCAACGTTGGACATGTGGTCTAAGTGGCAAGTTCATTTAGTTTGGTTTACTTGTGACTTGGAGGTCAGGACTGCAATCCCAGTCAAGTATATTGAGGCTGTTTTCTTCAATATTTTAACATTATTCCTCCACGCAAGTGAGGGTATATTAAACATGAATTTTACCTTACTCATTATTAAGCCCATTATCGTAATTGATTTTTATTCCTACAGTCCAAACGGGTAGTAAGACAGGATGAAAAAATAAATACATCAAATCCAGGTTACGGATCAGTGAGTCTTGAAATACTTCACTCTCCAACAAATTTTCTCCGACCCTATATTAAATTAAATAAACTTTCAACTAAAACGACCAGTTTAACATACGTTTAACCTCGTCAAAATATATTCAAACAAAACCAGGGTGCTATTATGTTGCCTTTTTTTTTTACAACTCTTAAAATAATTGTTATTATTGTTATTTTTATGTTCCGTTTATAAAAGAGTGACGAGGGGATTAAATTACTGGATTAAAGAGGATGAAGCAGTTTCATTTGATATTTTTTTTTCAAAAAACAGGACGTAGGAAATTTGTTAGAAATATATAGGAAAAATTAAAATACCCCTAATGAAAGTGACACATTTAGATGAAGAAACAGTAACATGTGTTACATATGTTATTGGGGTATTTTCACGTTTACTTTCCAGACACTATGAATGACTTCTTATCTCTATGGTTTATTAAAATAAATAATACAATGCCCCCGCACAGAATTTATTTCTCTCTTTGGTCTTAAAATAGATACATTTCCTAAAAATTCGTATTTATGAAACTAAAAGCAACAGAGAGCTTTAATAAGATAGTATATAATGTTACAGAAACATTAATATTATTATTATTATTATTAGCACCTCGCCTTACTACCCGTTCGGGTTATACGCACAAACATTAAAAAAAGGATCATCTCTGTCTACCAAAGAACATAACGATCAATTATATTTTCAAAGACTTTAGTGGAAAATATGTATAGTGGCTTATAGCTCAGAAACTATTGAGGTTGTAAAAATATATTTCAAGCAAAGGAGTTTTATATTTAATACTAATACATCAATACAATGATAAATTATTTCATATCTCAAATATTTAAGAATATATTATCAAAATTTTAAACTTCTGCAATTTGTATAGTACAGTAGCCCCATAACTTTTTTGGTGCCGACTGACAGTTCACAGCTGACTTCTGACAGTCAACATTTAGGTATATACCTAAATTTTGACTGTCAGAAGTGACAGCTGCTAAACACATGTTTTTGCAGATCATATGGTTCAGCGTAGGGATACATAATTCGGTATGGTAACTTTTCAAAGCCAACATCTGTCAGCTGTGAGCTGTCAGTCAGCACCAAAGAAGCCATGGAGCTACCGTAGTTACCCTCAATTTCATTTTCTTAGAAAAATTAAAATTCTCATTATGTGTGTAGTTTTAAACAGTGTCTAGATACAAAGTTTAATCAAAATAGTTTAAGCGTATTTATAGAAAATATATTTCTCTCTTTGTCCTTCGGTAAACTACACTGATCTTAGCGATTAGATATCTAACTCTAAAATCCTCGGGTGGAGGGGAGGCTAGGACCTTATGAAAACGCCAGATATCAAGTTATAGCTTGATTGGTAAGATGGTTTCAGCTCTAGTCCAAATTACAGAGAGACGGCATTGCAAAAACCAATTATTCTGTTTCAGGGGGTCAAAATATCGAGTTCTTTTTTGGAAAATCAAAATACTTCTCTCTTCAAGGGATCTATAGAGAGAAAAAAAAACTTAAAATAGGATAGTACCCTCAATGAAATACACCCAGAACCCAGTTATTCACTTGATTTATGTACTACCTTGGCTTACAACCCGTCTAGAAAACACATAATTTTTTTATCTTAGATGATACGAAACAGCAAATTTAGAGTTAAAAGGAAATATACCCTAGCTTGCGTTGAGGAAAGACGCGGTAAAAAATTAAGAACAAGACACACCTGCAGTGGCCAAACTGTCCGAGGGGTCACACTTGTGTTAGATCGGCCTGATAAAGAATGGGAGAGGGTGTTTTTTCCTAAATGTTTTTCCACTCTCGTTACATGCCAATGCAAGTAGATTAACTTTATAAATTCTTCCTTACTTACTCATAACCCATTAGAGTAATTATTATATAAGTGTAGCCTGAAAGGAATTTCTTAAATAGCTAATAAACATTATTTTAACACCAAAAAAGTTATTAAATGACAAATATAGCTTATGCAATGATGAAAAAATTATTTGGATTTGTCAACATGAGAGAAAATAGTGTGGTTGGTTTTTATCAATAGGCAATCTTTACCTAGAAAAACTTAATGGTTAGTTTAATGCGTTAAAGTATTTCAATGTGTTAAAAACAAAATTATCTTTGGCTTCATCTTTACATTTAAAATAAATATATTATGTAGTGTGTTTTTGCTAGTACATAAAAGTACATTTTAAAAACATATATTTACTCATTTGTTAAGAACTTTATTTAATTTTGAACATCACTCTTTATGATTCCATTCCTTATTATTATTATTATTATTATTATTAAATTTTTTGTTTGAAAAAAACCAACTAAAAAATAATAATAGAAGCTTACATAAACATTATAGACAAGGAAAGTAAAAACAATTTAAATTGTAATCCTTTTCCTGCACACCATATCGTAAAAATCTCCTTCTTCCCTCCCCGGATACTACCAGCCTAGTGGATGAGATATCTGTTTTATCCGGACCATCACCTACCTCTGTTACCCCTCCCTCCTCACACATACACACACTCACACTCTCTCACGTAACAGTACAGCACACGTGAGGATATATATAAGTACGTAGAGGAGCTGTAAGTTACGTGACAACAGTCTCACCACTAACAAAAACAAAATATCGCAGTTTCATGGTGGTCGTAGGGTCTCTATGGACTGGACTGTCAATGACAGGGAGACCAGGGTTCGAATCCCGGCCCGAGTATGCTTAAGTGGTTTTATATAATGGTTTTTCAACCCTACCATGCAAATCAAATAAATTCAACCTTTTTCATCCACGATTCATTAACGTCATTAAAACTATAATTAGTAATATCTAGTAGTAGAGGATCCATGGATTCGACTCGACCATTTTAGATTGTAATTAATGATATTTTGACAATAATATTTCATATTTTTTCAAGATAAAAAATGCTCAACAACATTTATTACAGTATTTATAAACTTATTATTAAATAAATAAGATATTTATAGTATGATTAGTGTAGATAATACGTTTAAGATAAACATTTTATTTAAATAATAATAATTTTAAAATTAATATTGTTTGAATAACTGTTGGGTATTCATATAGGGAAAATAATAGTTAGATATTCAATTTGGTATTAAAATATTTATTTTATTTAAATTTAAATATTTATTAATATCGACACAAATAATATATATGGGATGATTAATTTTTTTCCCCAATAGAAAATTAATAAAAAGTAAAAACACTGGCCGGGTAAAATTTTCATTTTATTGAACCAGAAAATGAATGAATAGCATCAATATATATTGGTCCGCGGTGCTATTTTGCAATTGGTAGCGAGTAAAACAATTATGTTTTGATCTACATGGGCATAACATACCTTAGAACAGGTCAGAAAGTTCTAAATTGCGAATTATGTTAATTTAATATTAACAAATTTTATACAAAAAATTATCAACGTAAAACGCAAAAAGTGTGTGTATCTTATAAATTAATATAAGCCACTTATAGATGATGTGGAAAACTGAAATTTGGCTGGAAGGTAAAGGGGTTGATTCATATAAACAGAAAAGTCTAGAAATGGTAAATTTCAAAATGGATCTCTGGGAAATGGGAGGAGGGTGGCTATAATTATAAAACCAGTGGGGTAAAAAAATTAAATTTGGCAGATAGTTAGAGGGGCCTTGCCAAATAATAATATATGTCAGAAATAATTTAATTTAATGCATCTCTTGGTGATAGGGAGGAAGTTGAGATAAAAACAGAAAAATATATATTAAGTTTTGTAGAAATTTACGTTTTGCGGGAAGACAAAAGGGAAACTCCGGATAACCAAATAAGTATTATTATTATTATTATTATTATTATTATTATTATTATTTAGCACCGCGTCTTACTAATCGTAAATAGGTATTTTAAAAAGTATTAAAATTTGAAATAGCTAAGTGATATTTGGACAAATGTGTGGAGAGATGAAGGGGCTTAAGATTTTCAAAATAAATACAACTTCTTCTCAGTGTGTTAGAAATATTAAATTCGGAATGAAGGTAAAGGGATCAGTTAAAATAACGTGAAAAGTTTAAAAATTGTAAATGGGACCCCCAGGAAAAGGGATTAAGTGAGATAGAAAATGTAAATACTGGCAAGCAGTCAGAATGACCACCTTATATAATAACAAATAAAAATTTACTAATATTTTTGAAATTTTAAAATTTTGATCAAGAAATGGGGCACGAAGGCTAAAAGGTCCAAAATAGTAGAACAAAGTGTATCTGCGTCGAATTAAATTGAAATTATGCCTGTGTGTAAATACACCTCCTGGATCGCCTAGTCATATCTGAATAAATGGAATTACAAAATTGAAAACCGAGCAATTTAAAAGTTCATTTTTTTAAAAAATTTTGCCGCGTCTTACTACTTGTTCGGGCTATAGGCTTAGTTCAAAATTAATACAACTAATAGAAAAAATATTATTTTCGATAGGGTAGAAATTTTTAATCCTGTATGGATAGAAAAAATACTAAAAATACATTTTAAAACAAAATTAAAGATTAGGCTATCTTATAAGAGGTCCATAGAGGTTAGATTACATCGTTTAAAATATTGACGGATTAGTAAGCAACAGCACAGGGGCATCGTAACAATTAACATAAACAACCACTGGTGACATAGCTTGCTGAAACGGAATGATCTTTGGGAGACCATAATGTACATTTATTCATTATGTCTCCAGAATAATCTATTATTTTATTTACGCTCATTGGTAAACTGTTATCCTCTTTTATTCCTAGCTAGTTTATGTAACAATGTATATTACTTCATTTCACTTACCTTATGATCGTGCTTAAGAAAATATTGCGTTGTCAAAGAATTGTGTTCGTTTGTGTACTCAGTTTGAGGGCTGGAAAATATTTGGTTTCAAAGAATTGTGTTCGTTTGTGCACTCAGTTTGAGGGCTGGAGAATGTTTGGTTTCAAAGGTTTTTTTATTGATATATTATTAGTTTGGGATTCCCATGGTTAGTTCAGGTTTGAATAAAGAGGAACTTTAAAAAAGTTGGTAATTAGTTTTTTTATCTGTTCAGGTTATTTTAAAGTAAAATTATTTATAAGAAAATAATTTTAATAAAAATAAATAAAATAAATCTTCTGTTGTAGAGTATGACGTCACTCTACCGTCACCGCGCGCTCTTGAACTCAGGGCCCACCGTGTGTGGCGCTGTAGGGCAGGTCACGTGGTCTTGCTCTCTGGCTTCCACGCGGACGGGACCACAGTTTAACTCTTAACTCACTTTTGGACATTCAATTTACTAACTTACTTTTTGTCAGTGGAACATGATAGTGCTTGTTTGCACATCAAACTAAATAATTGTAACACACATTGTTCTTTATAGATCAGCTGTGATTGTAACACTACTCGAACCTGTAAACTTTAAATGATTAAGAAACGCTTTCATCTATTACTAATTAATAAACGTTCAATAATCTGGCAATGATAATTGTTCTTTATTTGGATCACCTGTGTTTATAAACAAAATCAGCACGCTTCCAGTAAATAAATGGTTAAAAAGGTGTAATTAACAACAAACTAGAATAAGGTTCCAAAAAAGGGTTTTACTGTAGATACGTTTGTTTAGATTTAATACACATCGTAATATTAACCGGTCTTGAATATTTGTCATGGTCGTAGTGAGATCGGAATTGGACATTTTATATGAAGATAAAAAGCATTTTTCAAACTCTAATATTATTATTAATATTAATAATATTTAGCACCGCGTCTTACTACCCGTTCGGGTTGAACGCTTTAAGTACTAATTACTCTAATGGATTAGGAATTGGGAAGGTTGATTAGAGGAAGTGAACCCACATTTGCGTGGAGGGAGAATGGAAAACCATTTAGGAAAAACCACCCTCAGTTCACCCGACCAAGACTCGAACCTCGATCTTCCCGTCCTCAGCAGTCGAGCTCAACATGATAAGCGCGTTAGCCAACTACGCCACCGAGGCGGGTCTCTAATATTATTATTTATTATACCAACTTATGTGTAGTGTACATATCTTATTTAATGACTTTAATGGTTGGTTAACGGGTAAATGGTTGGTTAACGGGTAGTTATGGAGTTTAAGACATCATTTTCGAAGTATAATGGATTTATCAATGACGAAAATGAACAGTTTAAATCTAGGCCAGATACTTAAGGGGTGGCTTATACATGTAACTTTTCTAAAGGGTCTTCACGTCTCCTCTCTATTTAATTGTGGGTGCATTTATTATAGTTAACCTCCTCAACTATTTCCAAAGATCAAGATGTTAAATAGCCATTGTGAAAAAACTTTTAGCCTAAAGTTAGGTATCACAGTGTCATATTTATTTTATTGACTGAGCGAAATGAGGTTCTGTTTTAACTTGAGCATTTTGCACTTCGTCTGTATGGTCATATATTTGTCGCGTGATAACTTTTACATGTGCTGATCAATTTAAACGAAATTTGTCAGCTACCTACTTTGAATTTAAGCCAAACGATGTATCTACATAAACATTTTTTAATGGTTAATGGCAGCCACTCAATTTGATCTTAGTTTAATAGATAATTTCAAGTGATTTGAAGTTTATGACTATAATTTATACATCGAGTACATGGAGAATTTTTATATGATGGTATTATTCTTTTTGGGGTTTTTGTTTAAGTTAATTACCAAGGGAAAATATCAACTTAAAATCAAATGATAAATTAGAGAAGAAATTCAAACTTTAAATTTAAAGAGAGATCTTAAGATTGTATTAATGAATGGAACATGAAGGGAGTGACGTCTACTGTTCACAAAATATCAAGTAAAAGTTATTTGATAAAATAATACTATATAATATAGATGTATAATATTGATAATATATATTATATATGATCTATAAAACATATTTTAACATGAAACAATTGTTATCAAAGATAATGGTGAAATATTTAAATGTGAGAATAGGTTGAAAATTAAACTTTACAGCATAACATATTTTCTGATGTGGCATGAATTGAACATTTATTACTTTTAATAAAAATGTGTTTTTTCCATTTAGTTAATAGAACAACTTTGGTGACAGATTTTTACAAAAAATCGTGATCCAATTATTAAAAATATTTTTTATTTTTCACTTTCAAGTTCTTAAAGAGAAGAAAGTTGTTAATTCATATTACTCTACGTCTATTGTACAGAATTTGAATAAAAGTGAATATACAGTTCATTTTTATAGGAAAGGCCTGGTCTTACAGCTAAGAGAGTCCCTGTATCTACTTGCATGTATTCGGAAGTCAATTTCGCGTGATATGGATCTGTCACTTTGAATAAATAGTAACAATATTTATAAAATTGCATTAGTAATAAATTTAAATACTATCTATTATGACAGCATTTTTTTGCTCTAAGAGTAACGTTCTATAAAAATATTATTTTTCTTATTTATTTAGCTACGCGTCTTACTACCAGTTCGGGCTATACGCTTATGTATTAATAATTACACTAATAGGTTAGTAATGGAGAAGGTTGAATTTAGATAAAGTGAACCCACATTTGCGTGTAGGGAGAGTGGAAAACCATTTAGTAAAAACCATGGCCAGCTCACCCAAGTGAGATTCGAACCTTGATCTCCCCATCTTCGGCAATGTAGTTCAACACGAAACTAGCGCGTTAGCTAACTACACCACTAGGGCAGGTTATGAAAATTGTAACCACGTATCATTAATCAAAGATACTAAAGATATTTTGTCACGTTATTTATGAAATCAATATTTTTTCTTTATAAAATAATTATAATAGTTTGATACCAGTTTAAGAAGAAGAAGAATTTCATATTTTTACCCATAATACCACCCCTTATCAGACAATAGACGAAGAGTCATGTCATTCTATAACCACTGTACCTATTTTCACGGCATGCCCCCGGTACGGACAAACACAAATTGTTGATCACGAATTCTATGCATTTTAATGCGAGTGTTGTATCGTGGGAAATGACCTGGTGTAGGTTTGTGATATGCAAAATGTTCATCAAAAATATCTCCCTCTTCCCGCCTTTCCTCACCTAGGAAAACAGTGGCAGAGTATAACGAGGGGTACGGGGGGAGGAGGGGAGGAGAAGGGGAGTGGTTATCTGTAGCTTAGTGTTATCATAACGAGTTCTTGTCACATCTACTTTACCAAGAGCTAGGATTATGGGAAAGAACAGATTTCATACATGCACTTTTTCACACACACACACACACACACACACATATACATATATATATATATATATATATACAGTAGCCCCATGGCTTCTTTGGTGCTGACTGACAGCTAAAAGCCAAATTTTGTATCCCTACGCCGAAACATTTGATCTTCAAAAACATGTGTTTAGCAGCTGTCACTTCTTACAATCAAAATTTAGGTATATACCTAAATATTGACTGTCAGAAGTCAGCTGTGAGCTGTCAGTCATCACCAAAGAAGCCATGGGTCTACTGTATATATATATATATATAGATAGAGAGAGAGAGAGAGAGAGAGAGAAATTCGATGAAAAAGGCTGTACCCACCTCGGTGGCCACATGGTCTAATCCACTACCCGTTCAGTAGACTAAATTGCTGATGACGGGGAGATTGAGGTTAGAATTTTGGTCATGTCTTTTACATTCTTACTCCACGCTATTTCCAGTACACTTTCTCTAAATAAATAAAACCATTAGCGTCATTAATACATAAGGGTATAACCCGAATGGGTAGTAAGACTGTGTTAGTAAAAACTCAAGAGAAAAGAGGGGAAGGGATGGTGTTAGGTAAGGTGTGTTTCGTTTGAATTGAAGCTAATTTTTGCTTCGTGTAGTATTAGTTATAGCTTAAGCCCTTTGAAAATCTTCCCTATTCACTAATTTGGCATGAGTTTTTTTTTATTACACGCTAATATAGGTGGTTAACAAAAGAAAAAAATACTAATTGAAACTCTCAAAAGAACTGAATTGTACAAACTTATTTTTAGTCAAACTTGTTTCTTATCAAATCTAAAAATGAATTTATAGTTATTTTTTTGTTTTTTGTTTCATTTACTTATGTACAGTATTTTTTTTAGATAAACATTAATAAGGATTTTTTTAAAGTTAAATTAGAGTATTTTGTCTAGCTATTTAAAAAATCTTGCGATACAGGTAAAGCGTTAAGATTGGTCACACATCAAATACAACATTATTTTCTTGCAACTTTTTTTTTTAGACAAAATGTTTCATCTTTCATTTGGTGAGACATTTCTACTCGCAAATCTAATATAATTTCTCAAATTTCTTACCAGTTTTGAGAGAGATCTAAAATAATTATCAAAGTTTTTATCAAACAGGTGTTCATGTTGCATATTTATCTAGATCTAAGATTTAAGATAGATCAATTCCTCTCACATGCTTTTTATTAATACTAACACGATGTTTTCTGGTGTCTAAGAATATATATTATTGATATTTTCTACACACATTAAGTTTATTTTAAATAAACCCAGATTATCGGACATTAAAATATTAAAATATAAATATCTCGTGTTCACCTAATGTATAGGTTTACAGTGTGTTCAATAAAAATTATAAATTTATAGTTTTCAAATAATAATAGCTACATACAGTTTGTTTATATAATTTAAAACTATTTATTTGCTAATTTAACTAATATAGGTTCTAGAAGATCTTGTGTAAACGAAAAACTACGGTAACAAATTAAATAATTTGATTTATAATTACAGTTGTCCAAAACCTACTTGAAATTATAGAATATTACAGCCTAATTTTCATAGGTAGGTCCTTTAAATAAATACAAACATGTTTCATGTAGATAATAGATTTTTTAATTTTTTTTAAACATATTTAATTGAAAATTTACATCTGAAGATCGTTTGTTTGGATATATGACTACGTGAAATAATATTTAATAGCTTGTTTAATATGTCAGATAAGGTTCTTCGTACGAAAGTTGAACTGAAGTAGGCTTGTCATTATTGTAATGAGCAGACAATGCGTACATTTAGAATAAAGGTCATGACGTCAAAAGGAGTCTGTTAATTATATTACGTGGTAGCCACCTTAACAAGGTAGTATTATGAAGCAGAGATACAGGAACATTCAGTGGCGAACTGGTCAGGGTGTCAGCTTGCCTGATAGCAGGTGGGTCTTTTGGACCCATGATAAAGTGGGCTCCTTAAACCTTATAAAATATTATTGAAACAAATAGCCGAAACTATTGTTAATGCATTTTAGTGGGGATAGTCCCTCATAGTTATCATATTCTGAAAATTGAAAAATGACACCTGGACACGGGAATCGAACCCGGGACCTTCGGCTTAATACGCCAATGCTCTTACCACTGAGCTATCCAGGATTCGTCCCGTGCACATGGTCATTCTTCACTCATAGTTTAAGGCAGAGTCTAAGATGGACGTGCGGAAGTCGTCAGCTTATAAACATGTGATTATCAAAGATCACAGCCATCAGACGACGCAGCCACTAGCGAGTCGGTAGTTGGCATGCAAATCCTGTACAATTATTTATATATATATAATTGTCGAATGGCTGCAAAAATGCCAACTACCGAGTCGCTAATGGCTGCGTTGTCTGATGGCTGTGATCTTTGATAATCACATGTTTATAAGCTGAAGACTTCCGCACGTCCATCTTAGACTCTGCCTTAAATTATGAGTGAAGAATGACCATGGGCACGGGAAGAATCCTGGATAGCTCAGCGGTAAGAGCATTGGCGTCCTAAGCCGAAGGTCCTGGGCTCGATTCCCGTGTCCAGGTGTCATTTTTCAATTTTCAGAATACTTATACAATATGTTAAAAATGTTAATGACCTTTTAGTAACTTGAAAATATAATATAAGTTCCATTATTATTACTGTATGCAGCCAAAATTTACCTTGTACAACCATTTTAACAATAAATAATTTTGAAACAATAGACAGCATTCACTTACTTGTATGTGAAACTACAGCCCTGTTATAAAGTTATTTACAGACAAATGACTTTGATATATTTACTGCGTGAAGTTTAGTAGATGCAAATACAAAGTTGGAGGGACAGACAAGAACATTTGATAACGTTCACAGCAAGGCATTGAAATTAGTAAATAAATATGACAAGATTTCACAGTTGAATATGGATGAAAATAAAATATTGAAAATTGACTCTTTGGAAAGAGTATTGCCAAATAAGAGGCTGAAGAAGAAGAAAAGAAAAGATGATGAGCTTATAGATGATTAAGGAAATTCCTCAAGTTTTCAAACTGAATTTTGAATAAATGTGTTTAACCTGATAATGGATCGCATTGTCCAGTCATTAGATTCGCGCTTTTCACAATTGTATAAAGAATTATCCTGCTTGGACTCAGAAAAGTTTAAAACTATTGCAGAGAAGGTCCTTGAAGATGAAACATTATAAGATATTATTAATCTGTCTCCTCTAATTAACAATGATCAATTAATATTAGAATTGTTTTCTTTGCTTCAAGCTTGTATGTATTAAAACTATTGTTTGGTGATCGTGAGAATAAGGATTCCAGTTGCAACACGTGTAAAATATGTAGCACTTGCCCATCGTGGGTGATAAATTTTCTGTCCTGCAACAGATTTAATGATAAGGCTTATGCTAAGCTTTATGAGCTTTATAAAGTAATCTGCATCAGTTATTCAAGTCTAGTGTGAGAGGACATTTTCAAAGCCAAAGATCATAAAGACAAAGCTAATAAATTCAATGCCTAAGGATAATTTGGAATCATACATTTTGCCATCCATTGAAAAGGAATTGTGGATGAATTGGCTGCATAAGCCATTATTGACAGATTAGAACTATCATATAGTGGACTGCATAAAATATGCTTTTGATCTTCCTATTAGTGTGCCAATGCTACTAAATATTGGTGAAATTCATAGAAATACCTGTCTTATAAATATACCACTAAACGCGTGATTAGCTTCAGACTACATTGGATATCATCTCTGAGGGAATGGCATGGATGCTATTGGGAAACAGTGTTGTCATTCTCTCGTTTTTGTGTAGTCAATCTCCCTTCAAATATAAGACAAGTTTCGCAACGCTGGTTGTTTAGTCGAGGTTGCCAGTAGCACCTTTTTAACCCTGCACACCACCTTCCGACATAGCTGAGAGCAAGGAGATTTGGCAACAGTTCCCTGAGAGAGGAAGAGAGAGAGAGAAGATAAAGTTGTTCTCCATAAGACCTGCAGTTTCCTCAAAGATGATATTTGGTATAGTGGTCCAGATGATTCTACTAAAATGTTATTGTGCTTGGATATAAAAAAAATCCAATAGGGTAAGCTTGTTATCAATCTATACCGACCAAGCGGTTGCCGTCCTTACCGACGATAGTGTCCATATTTGCGGATATAGGGTGTCATGGGGTCAGCACAATGAGCCCTCCAGCCATTAATATAAACTTTCGAGCTCGGAAGTACTAATTTTGTATTCAAGTACCTCCTAATTTGTCCTCAAGAAGCTGAATTGACCCCGTTCCAGAACAACTTCTACAGAGAAAATCTGGAAACGCTAGGGACCAAACTTGGGACCTCTGGATCTGTAACTAGGAACTTTTATCATCATACTACAAATAGGCCTTCGCTAAAATATAATTTCTTATTATTATTTGTTTTGAGCAATTTTTTTATGTTACGAAACATATATTTTGTTCTATTATTGGTTTTTATTTATTTGAGGTATTTAACGTGCACTTTTTGAACCGAATTGATTATACCCACACACAAAAATTTATTTGAGCAAGAGCAAAAGAGCCTATCAATTTTTCTGGGCAAGATATTTTCACAAAACTTCCAGGGTTCTTTTACAAGCCACAATCAACACGAGACTGACGGCTTCACTTCCTCTCCAAAGGAAGTTTTGTGACGGATTTTTATATCTCAAGAAAATATCCATTGACCTCAGCTGGGTTTGAACTCAAGTATATTGGACCCTGAGGTGAGTACTTTACCCTAACACCCCTATGGTAGACTAAATTTTTTTTTTGTTCTAAAAATATAAACCCTACTAGGAATTTAATTCAAAAGTGTGATATCTGAAGCCAAGATGGTTTTCTTGTCATATGTTTATACCACCAAATGAAAACAAAACAGGATTACGAAAATATTGTGAGATTTATTTCCCCTCCCGCCTTGCACTGAATACATCCAAAATGGTATTCGCTTTGGAACTTTTTTTTTTACGGAATTTATCGCGCCGTTCCATTCCGGATGGACGGATGTATAGATAGATAGATAGAGCCGATGGACAAATGTTTTCGTACGATTTACGGAAATTGAGTCAAACAAACCCAACAAGTTATCTATAATGGGGCTATAAAGAACTATCTGGACGTAGCATAGCAAATACTCTTTTTTAAAACTTATAGTTAATAGATTTATTCATACCAATAAATAAAATATATGTTCTTTAATTTGGTATAAGTAGGGTCACTAGGAAGGATATGTTTGAACACTCATAGTTGTTTAAAAAATAAATACTTCGTTGTTTTTCCGTACCATCGTTTTATTCTTCTTACTAAGTCAACGACCCGAAGGATGATTTGACGTGATTTCTATCCAACCGGAGCAAGGCATGTTCTCAGCTCTTCAGCTGGTTAGTACCACCTACACCATCTGGTAAACATCACGTGTATTAGGAGAGTTCTAAAAATGGTGTTGGTTCCTCGTTGCCTTTCACACTGAATTTCTACGATCCAGAGAGAAAGATCCTGCAAATTTTAATTGTTAATGCATTTTTTCCATACCTTCCATAGTTCTTTTAGGGTGAGGTGGTGGTGGTCTAAGGGTAAGATTTCGGGGACTTCTGTGCTAGGGTCCGGGGTTTAATCCTCGGTCCTGGCATAGATTTATCTGATTACCAAACCCTTCAACTCTGACAAGACGGGTATTAATCACAACTTGTGAATGTGGGGAATGCCAGGCCTCCACCGTGGTTCGGATTCCACGTTAAACTGTAGTTCCTCCATTTTCATCCCACAATCACCCTACCATTACACATTAACGTAAGTGCGTACAACTCGAATGGATAGTAAGACACGATGCTAACAAGATTATTTATTATTATTTTTATTAGCACCACGTATTACTACCCGTTCGGGTTATACGCACTTACGCTAATGTGTAATGGTAGGGTGATTGTGAGATGAAATGAAGGACCTGCAGTTTAAAGTGTAATCCGAACCACGGCGGGAACCTGGCATTCCTCGCATTCTCAAGATGTCTTGTCAGAGGTGAAGGAAGGGTTTGGTAATCAGATAAATCTGTGCCGGGACCAAGGATTGAACCCCAGCTGCCAGCACAGAAGTCTGACACCTTACCCCTAGACGACCAGGTCTCCCAATAATATTAATAATAATATTAATATCCCTCCGAAAGAAGTTGTGTTACGGATTTTTATCACTAAAGGAAAATTCCGTTGAAACCACGAGCATTTGGTCCTGACTTTTACCCCAACACTACCAAGATCAAAACTTTATCATCATTTTATATTTTGCATGGTCTATTCTACCAAATAATAAATGCACGAATTCCTAAATAAAATTAATAAAAGTAGAGATTTTTTTCTTATGGTTAAAGAAATTGGGCGAACCTATTAAAAAGTAATGAAAACAAAATAGGACTAGAATTTCGAGAAGTTGCACAAGGTTTACCACTATAACTTGAAAATGTTACAAGATGCACAAAATAAATCAATTTCATTTTCTTGCCTCTCTGACACATCTTTATCTATTTTTTTTGTTTTATGTGTAATACGTATGAACTATCAACACACAAAGACACACACACTCACACATATATTCTACTGATAGGTTTAGGGATTTTTTATATTAAATTGAGAAGTAATGTGTTGTCAATTTGAAGTTAATAAATAAATAATTTTGAAAAAATATCTAACTCGTTGTTTTGCAATGTATCATCACACCAAGAAGTCAAAAGGTTTAATTGAATCAATATACACATTTAATACGAAATATAACACAACATGAAACTATAAGTTGATAAACTCGAGCTTAAATAGATTAGGCGTTGAAAATATTGGTGATTTGGAAAAAAATACAAAAAACAAAATAAAACAATTAATGGACGGTTGTGAAAGGCAATCAAATTGCAAAGTGTAAGTTTATATAATATTTATTATTATTATTATCGCCGCGTCTTACTACCCGTTCGGGTTGTACGCACTTACGCTAATGTGTAGTGGTAGGGTGATTGTGAGATGAAATGGTGGACCTACAGCTTAATTTGGGATCCGAACCACGGTGGAGGCCTGGCATTCCCCACATTCACAAGATGTCTTGTCAGAGGTGAAGGAAGGGTTTGGTAAATCAGATAAATCTATGCCGGGACAGAGGATTGAACCTGAACCCCCAGAACAGAAGTTTGACACCTTACCCCTAGACTACCAGGTCACCTATGAATATAAGGTCAACAATTTAATTATTTCTTTGGGGGCTATACGCAAATTTTCTTATCACGCTAATGGGCTAAGGACGAGGAAGGTTGAATTTAATGTAGGTGTAACTGCATTTGCGTGAAGAACCAGTTAGGAAAAACCACCCTCAGTAGACCCAATCAGGGTTCTAGCCCAGATCTCCCCGTCATCGGCAATGTAGTATATTGCGAGAGTAACGCCTTAGAACATGTAGCCACCTAGTCGGGTAACAGCAATAATTAAAGTTATCAAATGTTTTTTATTTGATAAAATGTTGTAAAGGTTGAAAAACTAAAACAATTAATTAATCGTTGTGCTATAAAAATATATTTTATATTAGCCTATTAGCAATCCACAGTCGAATGGACAAGTAGATTAAATAGGAGTTTAAAATTTTGTAGGCTAAAAATTAAGTTATGTAATCATTAGGAAATGATTAAGTGTCATATATACATTTCTAAAATCAATCTTGTTAATGCTATTAAACTGTTCTTATTCCATAGGTTGACTAAATTGTCAGTCAAATTGGTCGAAGCATCATCTTCAGTTCAGGTTCTAATTTACTTAGACTAGAAGTAGAAATACATTTTTAGTAGAATTATGGTAGAAATATCAGTATTGTTTAGTTACTAAAAGTTACTAAAACAATTTTAATATATTCATTCGTCAAATCATGTGATATGCATCTATCAAATAAAAAATAATATTGTATATATATGATATTGTATAATGTTATCAATGTGGACAGCAAAATAATATGTTTGTATTTTATAAACGGTTTTTCCTATGAAAATTAGACTATAGGTAAAATTGTTTAACTGTGGTCTCTTGGGATTCGGGATTCAAACCCAAACATAATAATCCCCTGGAACCAAGACTATTATTAGATAAATGGTTTAGATTGTGTTACAACCAATATAGGTGCAATTCTTTGTCAATTTTTAAAACAATAGTATGGAGCTAATCAATTTGGAAACAAAAATTGAAATTTATTAAAATATTAATTTATAAAAATATATAGACCTATATAAGTATAATTAAGATTTAATAATGGTTTAAAATATAGGAATTATCTAGAAACCAAAATATAACACACAGCTTTAATTCCAAACAGATTGAGATGACATTTTGTTTTTAATAAACAAGTCCAACAAAATTATTTAAATTATATAATACTTCAGATTACATAAAATTTTCAGATAGTGAATACTAAATCATATTTTGTATTAGTATATATTTTTTTCTAGCATAAAACTAAAACATTAGTGAATTTTGTTAGTGACCGTGTTAACCTCATAGTTTCACTTGGCTTTCAAATTTATTTTTCATAATTTTAATCTTTAGAAATTAATATTTCAACAAAATTTAGTTTGTTGCTTTGCCCAATATCACTCAAATCTCAGGGATCCAGATTTGAAAAATTCAAGAAATATTGTACTCACGATACAAACTAATAATTTTATAGTTTGCTTTTCTTTTTTACAGATTTACTATATATATTAATAAATAACTTTAAAATAATGACAGACTTATAGGACAAACCCCGGAGTTTCCCTATAATATTCCAACAGAATTGTTAATGTATTATTAGTATTATTATTACTAGGCTTAGTTGAAGGTCATCATGACAATGAATGAATAATATATTTTCTAAACTACTTGAATATAAAGTCATAAACTTTGGATTTTTTATTCTTATGCATGAACGAATATGTTTAATTTTGACCCTGACATGTGTATATTTGAATTTGTTTGTTTAACAAATAGAAATGATATATTTTATAGGCCTAGTGTTTATAGGGGAACGGGATGAGTTACAAAAGTCAATTGAAAATGAATTAGCTATCCTAATATTGAGATTATGACCTTCCGTTCCTTTTTTACAGATTCAGTATGTTCACATAAAATAGAAAAACCCGATAAGGAACCATGTACACAAATGTTATGCAAAGAGTTCCTCATATTTTAGCTAAAAATGTACTAAAAGAATATAATTAAAATATCTTAAGAACAAAGTACTAATCATTATATTATTAAATATTATAATTAAAAACATTAAAACTTATCTTTTCACTGTAAATGGAGAACAAAGGATTCAGTGAAATATCTGCAAATTTTAAGCCTATTGTCATTATGCTAAAGATAATCTTTTTTATATGTGTGTAAAATGTGATTCTGACATTTATATGTAGGAACCTAACTTGACAATAATGTAAATTAAATGTACTTATAAATGTTTATTGCTTATCTTCATCTTAGATATGATTGTAAAAATCTGTTACAGCTCGCCCCAAATTTGGAATGCATTGCAACACACAAATACAAAGTCTAAAATTGAATGAAATCACTTTAAATGTTACCACATAAAACTTAAATTTGTATTTTTATTTTGAAATATTTGTTTTGATTTGTTGATAAGTTTTTTTTCACAAAAATGAATGTGATTTTTTTTAAAAGTGAATTCTGTTGATAAGCTCCCAGTCTCCCCTGATAGTTTCTTTTTACTCAATAATTTTTTTTTAATTATTTATTTTTAATCCTACGTGGTTTATTAGGTATTTTAATAATTTCAATTGAATTTATTATAGCGCTGGCCAAAAGTTATGAGACCTATGACAGGCCAGCACTGAAAAGTGAAAAGTACATAAGTACCTTACAAGCACATATAATAACAATATAAAATAAACAATACTAGCTTAATAATAATATATACTGACTAGTAATTAAAAAAATAAGACATTATTTATTATAGATGATATAAATGATAAATAGATAAATAGATTTAAATTATTTAGAGCGTAAGTATCTAATAATCGATAGAAATAAGCAAAATATAAATCAGAATAAAGTAAATTTAAAAATTCAAGGCAGAGCCTCTACATGGCAAATTGGTTATAGGGGAGTTCTTTAAATAACTCTCTGAGTTTAGTTTTCTTTTATGATAAATTTTGAATTCGACAAATCTGAAATTATCTCTGTAGATAAAACAATCTATAGAGAGCTCACCTTGTAAGAGTTTTTGAGATAAAATAATGTTGGACCAAGAGAGACCCAAGAAGGTACATGTAAACCAATATTAATGATAATAATAATACCCTGTCTTGGCTATATGGATCTATAGCTCAGTTTTTGAAAAGATTGTCCAGTACTAATGTACCGTTGTTCAAGGAACGCCTGAACATACTAATAGTAGTACATCCTTTCGCGGAGGCTCTTTCTATGCCCCTTTGAAATGAGATGATGGTGATAGTGAGTGTGAAGGCGATAGTGAGTGTGAAGGTGATAGTGAGTGTTAAGGTGATAGTGAGTGTTAAGGTGATAGTGAGTATGATGGTGATAGTGAGTATGAGGGTGATAGTGAGTGTGAAGGTGATAGTGAGTATGAAGGTGATAGTGTTTATTATTGTTATAGTGAGTGTGAGAGTGATAGTGAGTATGATGGTTATAGTGAGTGTGAGGGTGATAGTGAGTATGATGGTGATAGTGAGTATGAGGGTGATAGTGAGTATGAGGGTGATAGTGAGTATGAGAGGTGATAGTGAGTGTGAAGGTGATAGTGAGTGTGAAGGTGATAGTGTTTGTTATTGTTATAGTGAGTGTGAGAGTGATAGTGAGTGTGAAGGTGATAGTGAGTGTGAAGGTGATAGTGAGTATGATGGTTATAGTGAGTGTGAGGGTGATAGTGAGTATGATGGTTATAGTGAGTATGAGGGTGATAGTGAGTATGAGGGTGATAGTGGGTATGAGGGTGATAGTGGGTATGAGGGTGATAGTGAGTGTGAAGGTGATAGTGAGTGTGAAGGTGATAGTGTTTGTTATTGTTATATTGAGTGTGAGAGTGATAGTGAGTGTGAAGGTGATAGTGAGTGTGAAGGTGATAGTGAGTGTGAAGGTGATAGTGAGTATGATGGTTATAGTGAGTGTGAGAGTGATAGTGAGTATGAGGGCAATAGTGAGTGTGTTGATGTGAAACCAGTGGGAAAAATTAAACCTAGCCTAAGCCTAAATAACTAAACCCTGGGGACCTTGTAAACTAGTTCCTTTTAGAGAAAATAACCTTGTACCAGTTTGGAACTGGACCCTGGCCCTCTAGGTTGGCAATCAGGGACTCTGACCACTATGGCACGGCTCTTGATATATTATGTATTATATACTACGTGTTTTCTATATGTTATGCTGGTTTTTCAGACCTATTAACGTAATATATATAATATTATATTTTGTTTTTGATATATTTTCATAATGAGAGCTATATCATTGACTTATGATAATATTCAATTTTATATATATATATATATATATATACATATAAAATACAATATCATAATTATATACTAATACGAAAGTTAAATCCATACAAGTCTTATTAATCCGTGATAATTCACTTTACTTAGTTTTTTCTTTGTTTCACCGGTATTTAGCTTAAACTTGCAATTTTTTAATTTAAAAGTCTTTCAAACTTACTAATCAATATGTCTAGTAAAAAATATTAATTATCATTAGTATTTAGCAAAATAAAAGACAGTGACATGGTATAATCCTATCTAAGCGTAGATTACTCAGTTCTATGACTTTTAAATCATCTTTCTCTTAGCTTTTCATAAAATATATTTGTTTCCGTGTCGTTGAAGGATGGATTTAACTATTTGAATATATTACTAAAACGTAAAATTAATTATCTTAAAATGTATCTCTTTGTTGTAACGCAGATGGAAGTAACAGAAGCCTTGTGGATGCTCTTGCAAAGAAATTAATGAGTGAAGCGAATGAATTTTTTTAAAAAAAGTGAAGAGCGGAGTTTTTGATCCAGGTGGATTTTATTCTTGAATCAAGGAATACTTAAAAAATAAAAAAGCAGTGAAACTATATTATAAGAATGAGTATATATCACATAAATGGTAGATATATATTTAAGTAAGTACAGTACATTACTCTTGTGAAATATTGATTAATCACAGGTAGCGCTCTAGTACTTCCGGGGTGAAAAGAAAATCCCGAAACTTCATCCTGTTACTTCCCTTGCAAACATTAGAAGGAGGAATATATTTTAAAGCGTATAGCCCGAATTTGTAGTAAGACGCAGTGCTAAAAAAAATAAAAGGAGTATTTTTAAATACGATTGAGATTGAGGGATAAATGGGAATGAAGTATGTAAGAAAAGGACCGCAAGGGAGGCCAAGTAAGAGATGGTGGGAGGAGCAGATAACATAAACTGTGCAAGTGAGAGGAGAAAAAATGGAAGCAGTTAAATTAGGAGGAATAGGTGAAAGTATAGGAGAAAATGGCAGTATTCTACTAAATTGGCCCAACCGCAGGCTGGAAACAGTTCATAATGGTAATTATTGAGAGGTTGAGTTTTAACCTCTCTACGCGAACATATGGCTAGAATAATTAAGACCTACTGGTTCGATTCCAGACTGTGTTGGCCGACAGTTTTACCATTTCTATATTATATGGAATATAACAAAAACTTTCAAAATTAAATTTACAGAACTATCCTAAGCTTGGAGGTTCAAACTAATCTATAGATTATGGATATAGCCGTATTAAGTATCGTATTCATAGATTTAAAAATGGCACCTATAAAAGGGAAATGAAGCTGGTATCAATGGATTTGCTTTAGCGTGCTAAGTCAAGGGTCCCGGGATCATTACCTCTGTCAATTTTAAATTTACGAATATGTGTATATATGAGCTCTTCCTGTAATCCTGAAATTAACGATCTCATTGCTAGGGCAATATTATAAGTTTAATGTTGTACCTTTTAGGGATAGTTTGTAAGTCTATGCTAATATTTCTGTTTTAGAAAGGGCATGCTATATACTAAATTTATAAAAAAAATATCATGCTAAATTGTGGGGTGTATCCACACGACTATAGTAGGATCGTGGTAGAAATAACAGTGTCTGACAGTTTTAAAAGTCAATAAAAGTACTATCATCTAATCATAATTCAATTAATATGATCTGCAGCTGTCCCGTTTGATAAATAGTAGTATATATATATATNTATATATATATATATATATATAGTCTACTATTTACTATCTACAATAATATTATTATATCTATATATATATATATATATAATAGTAATATTAATTTAGTAAAATGTAATCAATTTTAATCACAAATAATGTGATTTTTATTTTATAAGACGTGTTCTTACCATATAATACTGTATTGGATAAATTTAATAAACGCCAGAGTATCCGACTGGTACGTTACACTCTGAACTCTTCATTTTGGGCATTTTTATTGAATATGATTTTTGGACATTCTTAAGATTTAAATAAGGTGGAGTAAATATTACTGATATAAAAAAGGCCCCAGTAATTTGTTAAAAAAATTACCCGAAAACATGATGGAATTGGAAAATACAGCAAAATGGTAATGATAAAAGTTTAGTGTATTTCTAAAAACTATTGGTAGCTGTAAATATAGTTTATAATTCATCCTATCCTTAACTCTATTATTATATAGAGGATATAGTAGGTGACCTGGCGGTCTAGGGGTAAGGTGTCAAACCTCTGTGTTGGCGGCCGGGGTTCAATCCTCGGTCCCGGCACAGATTTATCTGATTAGCAAACCCCCCCTCCCCCTTCACCACTGACAAGACCTCTTGTGAATGTGGGGAATGCCAGGCCTCCACCGTGGTTCGGATCCCACGTTAAACTGTGGGTCCTCCATTTCATCTCACAATTACCCTACCATTACACATTAGCGTAAGTGAGTATAATCCGAACGAGTAGTAAGACGCGGTGATAATAGTAATTATAATATTAATAATATTATATAGAGGATATAATGTTTGCATATAATCACTTTTAATACCAATTATTCATCGAAACTTAAATAATAAATTTCTAAAAGATGATGAGTTTATTAAATCCAGTTTGAATTAATACATTAGAGCCAACAAAATATATTATTTTTTATTCAATCTCAGTAGATTTAAAAATATTCACTCATGCTTAAAACACATTCATTCAGATTTATTTGTTTTAACGAACATATTCAATATCATATTAAATTTAATATAGTTTCAAAACAAGAAGCTTAGCTGGCAATTAATTTGAATGCGTAGCACAAATTTAATCAGTTTTTTTTGTTAATATTAGTTTATTTGATTAAAAATGTATTATAGTATTTATCATTTATGTTTGCTCTGAAAATATAAGAAATAAAAATAGTGCTTTGAGTGTAATTGAAAACCTAGTTTGATTAGTATTAAATATAAAACTACTTCTATGGCTACGTAGTGTAAACGCGCTACTTTTACAATAGACTAGGTTGCCAACGAGTAGAAGATTGAGGTTCGAATCTCGGTTGGGTTTACTAAGGGTGGTTTTTATAAAATTGTTATACATTCTATCTCCACGCAAATGTGTGTACCCTCCGTGAAATATAACCTCCCATATCTTTTAAACCATTAGCGTAATTAGTACATAAGTATATATAACCACCCGCCTCGGTGGCGTAGTTGGCTAACGCGCTCGTCGTGTTGAGCTCGACTGCTGAGGACCGGGAGATCGAGGTTCGAATCTCGGTCGAGTGAACTGGGGGTGGTTTTTCCTAAATGGTTTTCCACTCTTCCTCCACGCAAATGCGGGTTCACTTCCTCTAATTCAACCTTCCCAGTTCCTAATCCAATAGAGTAATTAGTACTTAAAGCGTATAACCCGAACGAGTAGTAAGACGCGGTGCTAAATATTATTATTATTATTATTATTATTATTATATATAACCTGAAATGATAGTAAGATGCCACGCTATAACAACATATATATATATAATCGAGAGTAGTGTCTCAGCTTTTGTCTAGAATTTTAAAAGTACTTTTGCTCATGCCTGTAAAAACTAAAATCGGACACCTTAGATCAGTCGGTAGCGTGTCTGTCTACTGAGATAAGGGTCCCAAGATCGATTACCGGCATGGCTGAAAAAATTCATCATCGGTGAAATGTGGGTTTACCCTTTCAAAGTGACGAACTAACGGCCGGGGACTGGATGTTGTGCCTGATTTAGATTTAAGTTAGTTTATAAGGCATACGAAGCTACGACAGGCCTAGCAAGCCGGTGGTGGAAAAATATATGGCTTGAATAAAAAAACTGAGCCAGGTCACAGGCTGGAAACAGTTTTTATATGTAAAGTTAAAAGTAAAAGCAGATCATTTTAATTGGACGTTATAATAAATAATTTTGCTGAGTTAGCTTCAGGACTACATTTAATAATAACAAAGATACAAATACTTAACCTCACCATTTAAGCTCAAACTGAGACATAGTTTTTTTTATGTGTATTATGAATATGTTAATCAGCCTCCTTGGACAGCGATAAAACAGAATTCGCTATCAGGACACATGCACAATAGTATCTGCCGTTTTCTGAAGCTACATCTATATTTTGTAAACGTTTATACTTCCTTTCGCCCTTTATATCAGTAAGAAAGAAGGGAAACCAAACTACGAAGTTTTTTGTATCAAGGTAAAGAGGAATGCTCGCTGATAGTTCTCAAAAATTTTAAAATTCTCTGTTGTGAACCTGTTAAATTATTATTATTATTATTATTATTATTATTATTATTATTATTATTAGCGCCGCGTCTTACTACCCGTTGGGCTTATACGCACTTACGCTAATGTGTAATGGTAGGGTGATTGTGAGCTGAAATGGAGGACCTACAGTTTAACGTGGAATCCGAACCACGGTGGAGACCTGGCATTCCCCACATTCACAAGATGTATTGTCAGAGGTGAAGGAAGGGTTTGGCAATCAGATAAATCTGTGCTGGGACCGAGGATTGAAACCCGGCCGACCTCGTTAGAGCTAACAAACTACAAACACGTCACTGCAAACCCCTCTCTTTCTTTCTTTAATCATAACCCCCTTTTAGCCCCTTGAGACGCCATTCCATGTAAGTCAAGAAGAAATGCCTCATTAATTTCTAGTTAATTTTTATCTTGTTATTTCGTTACTTTTTACGATCTCCCCCAGGATTTTGAGCGAAGAAACATTAGAATTCATCCCCATCTACCACCCCTGGCTAACCCCCTCATGTTTTGTTCACGATAAATATTATCTGCCCCTGGTAATTTTAGGCATTAGGCTCCTACATGAAAGGTCAGAGTTCGACTTTGTCCCTCTATAATGAATAATGAATGCACATAATGAGGTTGATCATATTTTCCACTGTAGTGCACGGATTTAAAAAAATAAATGCTTTCCTTATTCTATTATTTAGCTTAGTAAGTTTAATTTGTTTAAAGTAAACATTTTTAGGTATCTACTAAATTAAGCCATAATAGTAAATTATTATTATCTATAAAATCCACGCAATTTATTAATCGAGACCCGCCTCGGTGGCGTAAGTGGCTAACGCGCTTGTCGTGTAGAGCTCGAACACTGAGGACGGGGAGATCGAGGTTCGAATCTCGGTCGGGTAAACTGGTGGTGGTTTTTTCCTAAATGGTTTTCCACTCTTCCTCCACGCAAATGTGGTTTCACTTCCTATAATTCAACCTCCCCAATTCCTAATCCATTAGAGTAATTAGTACTTAAAGCGTATAAACCGAATGGGTAGTAAGACGCGGTGCTAAATATTATATTAATTTAGCATAATGTTATATAATAGAAGTAATGGGGTGGTTTTCCACACAAATCAAATTTTTTTGTCAATCGTTTCAGACACCGTATGGTCTAAGGCGTCACTCTCATAATAGATTATACTACCGATAACGGGGAGATCTGAATTCAAATCCAAGTTGGGTGTACTGAAGATGAATTTTTTCTTAATTATTTCCAACTCTCTCTCTACTCAAATGAGGGTACACTTCTTATAAATTATAATAAGTAAGTCCTACCCGAGCTGTTAGTAAAACAAGGTGCTATAAAAAAAAGATGTGTCACTCAATTTATTCACTCTCTGAGGTAATGCGGGTGCATTTTATCAAAGCTATCATAATCATTACTGTATCTTATTTAGAGCCATTAATAAATCTTGTGCTACCCATATGGGTGGGCACACGTACTAAACGTCAAGCTCATCTAGACGAGGAGCTTGGGACTCGAACCCCATTTTGGTTTACTGAGGGTGTTTTTTTTTCATAAATTGTTTAACAACTTCTCTCCATGCTAATGAGAGTACGTTTGCTATAAATTTTACTTTTCTCCCCCCACTAGTGCAAATATAAGGAAACCCCGGGGGCATGGTGAAAAAGGGGGGTAAGAGACTAAGGAAAAAACAGATCGTATCCCCTAGTGTAACTTGAAATACTATTTGTAGCCAATCTATCTAAAACCCACTAAACTAGTTAATATAAACTATTTTATATTAATTTGATGACGATAGTAATTTTACAATTAAAAAAAATAATGGTAAATGTTCAACTTTTTTATATACCTTTTTTTTACCACCAGTGTGTCTTATTAGACTTTAGGAATATACGAATTTGTACGGATTACTTTAAATAGGTTAGGGATGAATAAGGTCAAATTTAGAGGACGTGCACCCATATTTTTTGGAGATAGAGTGGAAAGCCACTTATTAAAAAGTATTCTCAATACATCCGACCAGGAATCGAACCTTTATCTCTCTGTCATCATCAGCAGAAGCAGTCCAGTCTATTGTGAGAATGACGCTGAACCCTAGGACTATTTTACCACTGAAGTGGGTTATCTATATATAATTTTTTGGTTTAAATAAAAATGTTGGAATATCAACTTGTTATTTAAATTAAGGTTAGTGCCTATATTAGAGTCTATAAACTAATCTAACTAAATAACAATTATTTGTTGACGTTATTCCAAGAGCAATATATTATTTTGGAAAGGAGGGGTGAAGCTTAAGGTTATCCTAATTCAAATCCTAATGGGATCAATGTGAAGCTCTCAGCTTAGTGATTTTTATTCTCAACGAGTTTGGTATATATTGGAAGTACATACGGACACCCGTTACTTGTGAATCGTCAGGGGTTAAAACAGGGGATATTTACTGTATTATCTGCGCGTAGGCTGATTGCTGTTAGTCTAGTTGAGACAGCATCGATCTCTCAGATATCACGTGATTCTATGATGTGGATAGGAGCCCGTTGATTGGTGCTTTATGCCATCATCAGAGGAATCCTCTGTAATTATCAGAAACTAGTTTGTGTATCGTGGGTGACCTGGTGGTCTAGGGGTAAGGTATCAGACTTCTGTGCTGGCGCCCGGGGTTCAATCCTCGGTCCCGGCACAGCTTTATCTGATTACCAAGCCCTTCCCTCACCTCTGACAAGACATCTTGTGAATGTGAGGAATGCCAGGCCTCCACCGTGGTTCGGATTCCACGTTAAACTGTAGGTCCTCCATTTCATCTCACAATCACCCTACCATTACACATTAGCGTAAGTGCATATANCACCCTACCATTACACATTAGCGTAAGTGCATATAGCCCGAACGGGTAGTAAGACGCGGTGCTAATAATAATAATAATAATAATAATAGTTCGTGTATCCCAGAGCAGGGCTCTGGACAGTTGGTTCTAGTCAGTTGATGTAGAGTGTAGAAAGTTACTTGTAAACAATTAGCTTTAGACAGTTGTCAGAGTGAGTCGTTTAAGATGAGTCCGTTTAGTGAAAGTGTCGTGATCACCATGAATACAATAATGGTTTTGACATGGTAAAGACAGTGTTGACACAGTTGCCCGAGAATAAGTGTCATGAAAAGTGTCTTAAGAGTTCGGCCAGACTGACAAGCGTGTGAGCGAGCACTGTATTAGCAGATAGCTCTTAATAGTTGTTGACAAGGAGGCAAAGGTTCGAATCTTGGCTCAGTGAACTGAGAGTGGTTTTAGACAAGTGATTTATTTTTGTGGTTTTCTCATCCTCCCTCCATGCTAATGGTGATTCTTATTTATCAAGGCTTACTTTGATTATAATATTTAAGTATTTTAACAGATCAGTTTTACACACACACACACATATATATATATATATATATATATATACATACATACATACACACACATATAAGTACGGTTTAATATCTTACCAATTAAATTAGGCCATTAGTAGCAAGTGTGCCAAACCTATCGATAGTAATAAAAATGTCAAAATGATAAGTTTTCCTAGCACTTAATGAACCAACATGAAATAATATTGCCTAGCGCCTGTAAACTAGACTGTACCGGGTCGAGCTTGCGCGCTCCAGTCTGGCCGTCCCCTTAGGCTCTTGACATATTTGCCCGTTTCATACGACTTTTTTTTTAAGAGTTGTGGGCTTATACCAAAATATAAAATGTAGCTTGAACTTACAGGTGACCGGATGACAGATGGAGCCCAACCCTCGTCACTATGACAACCCGTGTATTATTTAATTTTATTTTAATATACCCGATAGTGCTAAGTGTCCGTCATTCAGTCAACCCACCCTGACTGACCCCATCACACTGTGGTCTCATAGGGACCATAGGGTAGCGTCTTTGGATCCGGACAGTTGAGCGCCGAAAGTAACCCCATTTTTTTTATTTTTTTTTAAATGACTTTTTTTCTAGAATAACGCAATCCACTTTTTTATTTTAACTAAAAAGTGATGCGTAAAAGCAAAAAATTAACTCTTTTATAATGCGCGACATCATATTTTATCTAAATGTTCTTTGTCTTGTATTAATGCATTGAAATATCTAGGTTAGGGAAGGTTAGGTTAAATTTATAAATATGAATGAATTAGGTTTCCTCTATTAAGATTTTTTCCAAACAACTCCAAAAATTAATATTTGCGTAACTTAAAAATATATGGTGTTGCGCTGAAAAATATGATTAGTTAAGAAAAAAGTGCATTTTTAATTTCTACCATCACGTTTTAATTTTAATTGAAGAATATATGAAAAAAATGTGATTTTTTTATATTTAAAAAAAGCGCATCGAATTATACTAGAAAAAAAGTTAATCAAAAAACTAAGAGACACAAGTGCGTTTTTTTTAGCGCCAAGTTGTCCTGGCACACAGTTCGTGCACGCCCAAATGGCGGCGCCCAGTTGTCCTAGCACACAGTTCGTGCACGCCCAAATGGCGGCGCCCAGTTGTCCTGGCACACAGTTCGCACGCGCCCAGATGGCGGCGCCCAGTTGTCCTGGCACACAGTTCGCACGCGCCCAAGTGGTGGCGCCCAGTTGTCCTGGCACACAGTTCGCACATTGTCCTGGCACACAGTTCACGCACGCCCAAATGGCGGCGCCCAGTTGTCCTGGCACACAGTTCGCGTATGCCCTAATGGCGGCGCCCAGTTGTCCTGGCACACAGTTCGCACGCGCCCAAATGGCGGCACCCAGATGTCCTGGCACACAGTTCGCGCACGTCCTAATAGCGGCACCCAGTTGTCCTATACCGCTGCGTATCTACGTATTAGTGATTGCAAACCGCGTGTCTTCACATTAAAGAGTTAATGATAATGTTTGTAGAAAGCAGGGTAAATAAGAGTTCTTCAATCACTGTCACTAATAACCATCTTGGCAACAGCTTCTGTGGATATATTGCTCTCGCCATAGATTATACTGGCAAATACGGGTAGATTGGGGTTTTTAAACCCTGTTGGGTGCATTGTGGGTGATTTTCTCTAAGTGGACTTCCGATCTTCTTCGACGAAAATTTGGGTGCACTTCCTCTAAATTAAGCCTTCTTAATTACTAACACATTAGTGTGATTACTGCGTAGGCTTATAGCTCTAACGGGTAGTAAGACGTGGTGTTAAAAAAAAACTTGTCATATCTGCACACACAAAAAAATCCATTGCAGAAAAATATTCCTTTAAAAATTATGTTTCTATTTTATAGCTTCGGTACAAAGCAAACAATTACAATTGATTACTAGAAAATTAAATGTATAAACATAATAATAATTACTTTCGATATTTAAAACCTTCAATAACTTGCTTGAACATACAAACCATGTAAGTAAGGATGTATTCTTTTACAAACCACCCTCACGCAGTCTCTTTAACTAACAACCTATGAACCCATTGGGTTTTGGCGGGGGTTTGGCAATATAGTTTCTTCCTACCTTATCCACAAACCCTGACTGTAATTATTTTGTCTTTTAGCCCAAAGCTAACCTCCCCACCTCCTCATCCCCTCCCCCTTGGGTCACATAGTCTCCCCTCCCCCCTACCAAGGCCTTGGGACCCAACAACACTCTAATAGAACTTGGTTGTGTTTGTGTATGGAATGGTGAGTAAAAAGGACCTATATAACAATTTACAAATATTTTTTAAAATAGTTATTTAAAACAAATTAACGAATATTGAGCACTCAAAAGTTTTTGGATTATCGTAACTGTTTTTTTTTACATCTTGCCCTACCAACAGTTGGGGCTAACTATATATTTTCTCTACCAGGGTAGGTATGTGGGTGCTAAGCTATTTAGGAGAGCAAAAACCGTTAAAAAAAACCTGACCAAGATTCAAACACCAATCACCTCATCTTCATCAGTCTAGCCTATTAAAAAAATTATGCCTTATACCATGCGATCACTGATTTTTATTTAGTAGATAGCTTATTTCAGATTTTTAAAATATTCTTTAATTAAGTTAGGGTTTAACCATTTGTGAAACTTAAGATCATCAATGAAACGGAATTTTAGATGCTCCACTAAACACACTAGACTAGATTACTGTTTAAAATATTAGGGTCTGGTCTCTAACAAAGAGCTTTGAAGCCAATCTCCTTGGATAAATGTTTAAAGGGGTCAACTACAAGTCTAGGAGGCCCTGGTTCTATACCAAGTGATGATTGTAAAGTTATTTTCTACCTAACTACTTGTTCTATTACTATCCATTTACTAACTATAGCAAAGTTTTAGTAAATAAAAGTTTTTAGAAAACAGTATTTTTGGATATGTAC
>CABFVX010003256.1:0-43728 GCA_902151425.1 Timema shepardi
GTCTGATCTGGCTAACAGCTAGATCACGAGTGTTTCTACATTGGACACTGGGAGGGATTCTTACCCCTTGCCGTGGTCCACAAATATGGTCCCTTCCCCTTGTACGTAGTCCCTTGTTATAAGGAAATAGGCCAAGTTCACACCGTCTTAAATAAATGGTACGGTACACCGCACATACTTTTATCCAGCTTTTATCGTAAAATAGATATTTACTACAAACTCGTAAGATTTGTGAAACAAAATAGTAGATCTTTACATTTCTGTAGAAACATCACACCAAATATTATAAATGAAATAATATCTACTGTTACTTACGTCCCAGGAACTAGGAACACTGTTACAGAAAAATTGAGAAAAGAGAAACATATTTGTACACTAAAGAACATAGGAATCAAATTAATTTTCAAAGACCTGAATTAAAAAGTATATTTTATCATAGCTTAGAAACTATTGGTTGTATAAAAATGTGTTTCAAATAAAAGATTTTTATTTTTAATAGAACTACAACTTTATAACGAAAAGTTCTTTCGGAACTTAAACAGTTACGGAAAAATGTTCAGAATTGTAAAGTTTCCCCTATGTAAAACAACCTCAAGTTCATTTTCACGAAAAAATGATGATAACCATCTTGTTTCTAATGACAAACAATATCTGGATATAAAGTTTAATTAAAATTCTTAGAGCGGATTTTGAGAAAATCGATTTTTTTTTTCTTTTTATCCTCCAGTTAACTACCCTTGAATTTAGGGATATCTAATTTAATTTTTTTTAATGCGCAGATACCAAGCCTTAGCTCAATCAGGAAAATAGTATCGGCTCTAGCCTTAGGTATATAATACAGGCAGACAGATGGCATCGCGAAAACAACTTACTTTGTTTCAAGGGGTTCAACGTCTACATTTATCAAAATCTCGAGTTATATTTTTTTGACGATCACAATAATCTATCTCCGTGGGGTCGAGAAAAAGTAAACACTGCAATAAATGCTTCCTGTTCATTTACTACCAAGCAAAGAAAGAAAAACTATAATTAATTCCGATTGGGACGTCAGGCCTTCCATCTACTGATGGCCGATTAAGTGACAATAAATAACTCCAGCACTAAAGTTAAGTCCAGCATTGCTCAGATAGTTGAGACACTTTACCCGCTTTATCTCCATGGAGAAAACCGTTAGTTTAAAGTGCACATCGAATCACTTTATAACATTACTCTATGGCGTAATCGCAGTTAAGTAAATAGTATACTGGCTTTGATGCAGTGACGTCACAATACATTTGAAGCGCCGGCTACAACAACGCTGTATGTGACACTAAATATTCCAAATAAATTATTTATAATAAGCTATTGATTGATCCTGTTGTTAGTATTCACATAGTCTATATATTATATGAAATATTGCCGTGTAATGACGATGATATTAACCTTGTGAAATTTAAAATATAAGTAATTATGTATTTTTAAATCGCTCTACTAATTGCTACTATATTTTCTTTAGTGAAAACATACGTCCACAAGTGTCACCTCAAATATTTTTAACGATTAATTCTTAAAAGTTGTTTGAGGGTGTGAAGAGAAATTTCAGAATGTTCAACCTTGCCGATAAATGAAGAGTTACTCGATTTAATGTTGAGTGTTGTAAACTTGGTACTTATTTAAGTTTTTATTAAAGAGTACTAAGCAAAATTGATGAAGTTATCTTAGCAGTTGAAGGTGCTAGGTCTATACAATAATGTAGCTATAAATTTATTAACAATGTTTTTTTATAGAGTTGAAAATAATAAGGGAATTAAAAAAATGTATTTACATGAAAAACATATAAATGACGAAAACACTCCATGGGGTTATATTGCAAGTGTGCTATACAGATCAAGTGGCCGTAGGCGTTAGCGATGATATTGCCAACATTTGAGGATATAAGGTGTAATGTGGTCAGCACAATGATCCCGCCCCCCCTCCCCCCAACCGTTAATCTCAGTTTTATAAACGGGGGCTACTACTTATTTATTCAAGTAGAGCCTAATTTTTGCCTTCACGAGACTTAGTTTGACCACTGTATAAACACACTGCTATCTCCAGGGATCAAACCCGGGACTTCTGGATCTGTAGCCAGGAAATATGACCAATAAAACCCGGATGAGTTCACCGAAAACATAAGATTATGATTTATGAAATTATTTAGTCCTGTCCCCCCTAATATCTCAGTTTGGGTATAGTATGGATATTGACTGAATGAATTAAAGCGCTTCAATATAGAACTTTTAGATTTTATTTTAAATTTATACAAATATTAGCATTGTATTTACCGTTATATGCCTACTTTACTGACGAAATTATTACGAATTCTTTCATTATAATACTATTTCAGTGTAAAACTGACACCAGAGTTCTGTGTGAGTGGTTTTTTTTTACTCATCACCATGGAGGTCAGAACTACGTAGCATCTAACACGCTGCAATGCGTTCTTTGCCTCAATCTCTTCAAACGAGTGTTGGGGTATTTTCTTCATAACTATCTACTCATCATGTTCATTAGTAATATAGTTGGATATCAAAGAGCCAGCCAGCCCCACTGGAACTAAAGAAAATTAATTATATAAATTTAAATATATAAAAAAAATAAAGATATATTTACAGAGTGTCTGTCTTAAACTCTTGATATGAACGGTTTTGAAATCAACGTCTAAATGCAATTTGCGTAGACGCTTACAATGGCTAAAGGACTAAGTGTATGAGTAATGGTGTTTCCTGACATTACTGGTGGTTTTTATATTAGGCTTTCATTGATCAGAAAATAGAAGCACGACAGTAAAATGTATCATCTTAAGACTCGCGTTGCAACAATGACAATTTATTTCAGTTAACCGTCTGGACGTGAGTAGTAAATAGTATTGTGTTTTGAAAGGATTGATAGTTTCATTGTGAGATTGTTGAAATAATTAAATGAACATTTATTTTTGTCTGATTTTTCTAGAGCGTAATTTTCCTGAAATAGTAATGAAGAAATTTGTCAAAATAGCTAAAACAAGCTACTAATTAGCATTTAGTTATATCACAGGCTAAATGTATTCAATTGGATACTCTCACAACAATGAGTGAATTAATGCGCGTATTCTTGGTATTTGTCTTACTAACACAAACAATATTTAATACCGCCTTCCATAGCCTACCAGAACAGACTCAATGTTTTACAAGAAAATATGATTCGTTATCAAAAATGATTTACGAGATCATAAGCCAGTATTTCATAGAGCAACCGTGCGTAGTTTTCATTACAGAATCCGAAAAAGTTGCCATAAAATATTCAATTAAAGAATTTCCAGTTTATATGTTTGTACTTTCTCAAAATAACATTGAAAAGACTAATAATCATGGACAAGAAATATCTTTCAATGGTTATCCTGCTAATGAAATAGAAAGAAATACAACCCTTGATCAATTTTTGCTACACACACTAAACAAGGGCTGCATTGGGAATATTCTTCAGATCTCTAATCCCATATACGTCATTCGAAGAATATATTATCTGATGAGAAAAAGTCAAGTTAGAAAAAACAGAAAGTTCATTTTTCTTCCTTCAGGGAACTTTCTCTGTGACAATGACGAAATTTTGGGGAAGCTTTTACTGATGAGAGAAATGGATTTTATGCCTGATGTTTTGTTTGTTAAATTTTCAAAATATCACCAAACTGAAACACAACCAAATTCAGATAAAATGTTGTACACCAGTAAAAACGTTCTAGCGAGCAAGTTTCCTACACGCAAGGCCAAATTATCAACACCTCAGTCAAAACAAATTATTGATATATCAAAAGAAAAAAAGTCTAATAGTTTATTTGGCAAATCAAAGAATTTAGCTAGCATATTATTTCCACAATCAATAGATAATCATGGAACGTTGGTGGTTGAATTTGATGATGCTATAAATTCAACTTGCAATGATTGTAAGACCGAATATTTTAATATTAACAAGACTATAAAAAAAAACATTAATGTTCAGGAAAAAATAAAGCTTTTTGATTATTTTGAAGTTTCAAATGTATATGGATATAAAGAAGAAAAAACCCGTTTTGTTTTTATGTTGACAACCCATATATTTGTTGGCCCCGCCCCGTCACAAGAATTGTTGCTTGACATATGGTTGACGGAAGGCAATCGGTTCCTGTATTCCAACAATTTATTTCCTGATAAAACATCTAATGTTATGGGGAAAGAGCTGAATGTAGTATATTTTACATACTTACCGTACACAGTCATAGATAGCAGCACTATACCTATAGCTTACGAAGGCACAGAGTTCCGGTTGATCAACGAACTCTCTAGAAAAATTAATTTTACCTGGAGAGCGGTCATGGATGAAGATAACATGTGGGGAGAGATTTGGGAGAACGGATCAGGTAAATAATTATTATGTGTAAAAGAACTTAAGAACAATTCTTATAAATTTAATAGGCGTTCTACCTACTAGAGAGGTCATGATCACACCGTGGTTTTCTTGTGAGAATCCACAGGTTAAGAGCTTAGTTAAAGGGCAGCAAATGTTTTACATATCGTAATATGCTCTCTTTACCGATAACAACCATATCAATGTAACTAATTTATAAGCTACGCTATGGTGTAACTTGTCAAGGTTGGTAGGCTTGATATCTTTCAAAGTACGTGCAACCTGAATGGGTAGTGAGATATGCCACTAAAATAGAATCAAGTGAAATAACTTGATTACTTCAGGAACAATATTTATATCAGAATATTAGATTTTTAAGACTATTTATCAATTTTAATAATATGACGTATTTCCCAATCCACTTCTTATGATCATGAAAATTATATTGTATTATAAATATTTGCTGAAAACTTCCAGGTAACGGAATAATGGGCTCCATCTCTGAAGACAAGTTCGACATGGGAGTCACCGCATTGTACCCCTGGTACTACGAGTACCGCTTCATCGACTTCACCTTCCCTTATTACGAATCTGCGGTGACGTGCCTGGTGCCTAAACCTAAACAGTTACCAGCCTGGATGCTGCTCATCCTTCCGTTCAATTTGAATATGTGGGTTGCCGTCGCAGCGTCACTGGGCGTCGCAATGGTTTCACTTTACCTTGTTGGAAAGGCGTCTTTCAGTTACTTGGGTGCGTACAAAATTGGATCCTTGAAAAATATGAAGAGTGTGTTTATATCAATAGTAGCGTCTGTATTGTCATGTTTTACCGGGTTCAATTATTATTGGTGTGTCAACTTAACCCTTAAGCACTGGCATATGTTTTTTTTTAATCATTACTACTGATATAGGTTTCAGAGACGCCTATAGATGAAATATGGTAAAAAATATACAAAAATTTACTCTTTTCACAATGTATTAATATTATTGTTTTAAACTTAATACAAAAGGATATGAAAAATTCAGATTACAAAACAAATAACATTATGAGTAATATTTTAAGCAACATTTTTCAACATTATCTGTCTAAGGCACACTATTATTTCTTAAACAACAAAAAACCAACAAAAGTCTCTAAAATCAACAAAATTATAATTACATATAACATATCTATCTAATTTAGTATCATTTACAATTTCTTGAGATCATATTTAAAAAATGACGGCACTTATTCATCGCCTAATTTCTGGCTTATACAATTTACGCATATTGGCTTGGAGCAGTGCAAACAGATGGAATGTTTGTAAGAAACACATACATATTTTGTCATCCTTTTTTTTTTGTAATCGCACATGCTGCAGTACTTACTTTTAGGTGATTTTTCAGATTTCAGGTTCACATTTTGAGCCGGTCGTGGCTTGTTCAAGATTTGCGAAATTGTGCTCTTGATAAGATCTGGGACTTTAGGATATCGAAATCTATTTCCCAAGTGCTCATAAACCTACCCTTTTGCCATATCCTTTATAAATTCAGAACGTTTGGATGACAGTCCTGAAAGTATGTATGCGTTAGCTGAAGCTACATCCAACATTCGATAAAATATGGTACAAGGCCATCGACGTGATCTCCTCTTGCAAGTCATCTTTGAACACTTTTAATCGAGAGCATCAACACCTCCTTTAGTTGCATTGTAAAATGAATTTATTACCGGTAATCCATTCCAGGTGTACCAGCATCATGGTCCAGGTCCTCTAACTGTTTTGGAACAGTTTCCAGTTCAGTGTCAGACAAATTGCATTCCGAATCAGAATCTGACTGTGTGGTTTCTATTACGATATGTTCGTCATTATCTGATTCACCACTAAAATCACCATTTTCCTCGTTTTGAAGCAACCCTTCTAATGTCAAAGCTATTGCAGTGTTTGTCAATCTTATTTCACGTGATCGCAGTGAGCGGGAAGAACCCGATTGTTCAGAATCCATTCTAAAAACAAAATACAATTGTGTCAAAAATATCACGTATCCAGTGATATAGGTCTGTCAAATATATATAAAAATTTCAAACAACGATACATACCTTGATAAGCACACGAAGCGGTCTCTCCCTTTGTCAGTTCACGGCTCACTAACTAACTTGAAGGTACAATACCTAGGCGTACAATGCACTCGAGAACACCAGAGCGAGACAGCACCAGTTTGTTTTTGTTACGTGAGTCTACTAGACCTATATCAGTGCTTAAGGGTAAACAGTGTAAACCTCAATATGCATGCAAATTAAATACATTGTATGACGCATGTTTTGGTTCATGGAAATTCAAGCGCTCGAATATTTTGGTGCCATTAACTCATGTAGCGCCAATTGAATTTTCGTGTTAGTGGTAAATCTCGATTGGTGTTCCTATATACATACAACTTTGACTTCCAGCCATGTTCAACTCCAACTCAACTATCCCACAGGTAAATATATGCACGATATTCAAAATTTAGCACAAACCTTTACTTTCATGACAATAGGATCGGCTCGGCTACTGACGAAAGTAGAAAATGTTAGTGTAAACGAAGCTTTGTTTAAAGTAGAGTTTACACCTTCATATTTCTGGCACTAATAGCTATGAGTATGATAATACAAATAAATGTCTATACTAAATTTTAAATACCATGTAAATATTTACCTGATGGACAGTTGAGCGTGGCTGGAAGAAGCAAGAGAGTGGGTTGCAGAACAGTTGAGTTGGAGTTGAACGTGGCTGGAAGTCAGAGCTCTTTGTTTATTGCACACCAATCGAGGCTTACACATGCAAATACAACCAGCGCATTGGTGTTTATCTGTCATGACAGAGTTAACCATGTGTGTAGGATGAATTTAGTTTCGAGGGAAAAGNTGGTCTCAAAATCGTAAGTTTATAACATGTTGTTAAGAATTACTATTGAATAATTATTAGCTCTATCAACGAAATAAATAAATATTGGATAATATTTTTACTATTCGGAAAATATCAGAAAAAAATAAAGTGTGCAATACAACATGAAAATGCGTCGATTCTACATAATTTTTAAAAAGGTCTATAATTCAGTTAAAAGAAACAACTCATGTTAAATTTCAGCTATATTTGAGTTACTAAAGATATTTATCTAGATAATTGAGGTATGTTCGACACATGCACGAGGTAATTTTAGTGTTGGATGTCATCAGATACTTTCGAAATTCATGATGGATTGAAACAAGGAGATGAATATTCCCCATTACTCTTTATTCTAGTCTTAGAGTGTGATATTAGGTTAATGCGGAAGATTAGGGAAGGCCTGACATTAAACGATACAATGCAACTTTTAAGATACGTAGAGGATTTAGCTTTCTTAGATAATAGCAAGTAAACTGTAGCAAGAAATGCATAAATGTTCTTATAGGCTTGTAAGGAAATAGGTTTAGAAGTCAATGCTGAAAAGACTCGAGCTTATGATCAAACGGAAAGCATATATTGATGATGATAATTTAGAGACCACTGCGAACAATATAGCTTTTGACATTGTTAGGTAAATATTTAACTAGCGATAGTTATATTAGAGTGGAAATGAGGAAAATAATGCAGTCAGGTAATGCATGCTATTACCTTTTCCCACGCTGTCAGTGAATTTAAAGTTAAGAATATACAAAACCGTAGATTTACCGGCCATTCCCCATGGGTGATAAACATGGTTTCATAACTTACATGACGAAAAGAAATGGAGGGTGTTCAAAAAAAGGTACTTAGGAAGATAGTAGGTCTAAAATGGATGAAAATTCTGGTGAGTGGAGGAGAATATTAGAGAAATAGTAATACTTTGACACATAGAAAATCTTTTGTCAACCAGCTATGTAACATAATAGTTAATGCATAAGGGTGTTCTACTATGTGGCATGGTGATTTTAGGACTCAAAAGGACCTTATGTGACATATGTTATGCGTTTGCATCCTGCCCCTTTTCCCTATTTGTTACCGCTCGCCATTCTGCCCCCTCCTCCTCACTAAAACCAGATTTACCACGTGCTGTCAACTATCGTCATCCTTCTTCCCTACCTCATTCTGCAAAGAGCTGTAGCCAAACTGTCAGCCTTCGGAGATACATTTCCGTGATGTTGACGTCATTCCTTAGGCCATGACCATTTTCATTCTTCTCCCTTCTTACCAGAAACTGTCAAACTGGTACTCCTTTCCCGACTTGCACCTTATTTATCTTTCTCTTCTTCTCATCTTATAAAGCTTAAAAAAAGTATTTTTCCTCTATACAGAGTCTGTAAAGTTAAATTATTTATTACATTCCTTAATAAAATGATGATGCTGGCTCCATCTACACATCTGCATTAAATATTTAAAGAAAGAATGGGCTAGCGAGAAGATTAGAGAAATACTAGATTCATAACAATAAAATAAATATATACAATTATCTATTCGAAAAAAAAAATACTGTACTAGTTACATAAATCAATGAATTAAGTAAGGAGTTGAGTTTTAGTTAATTAACATAAGCTTTATCCTCTTTTAGTTTTAAGACACATTCAACATGGTAAACGTCTGGGTCCAATGCTTTCTTTAGCTCCGGAATGTAGACTCCGCCAACTTTAAACTCTGTCGCTGCTGGGTCGACCATTTTAGCAAAGGGCGTAAACATTTACTATCTTTGACAACTATAGGTCTCATCTTGATCTCACAGATTACTGTGGGGGGGGAGGGAGGCACACACAGCACGAATGGAAAAATCTAGACCCGCGTTCAGGGTATTGACTGGTAGACCCAATGGAGGATGGGAGGATGACATTAGAATGAACCTGAAAAAGATATGGTGTAATGAAGTGGACTGGATATAACTAGCTCAAGATAGGGATAGGTGGCGTACTTTTGTAAGTACAAAAGACCGTGACTGGGACTTCCAATTTGTAAGATTGTTTACTGAATAGCACTTAATTATTGTATTAGTTTTAATTGAGGTTATTTTAACAATTTAAGCTTTTCTATTATATTAAATTAGAGCTTATAATTTTAATTTTTAACAGAAATACAATTTAAACTTCTTGATATTATATAGGGGACAATTAAAGGACATAGTAAGGCATAAACGCCTATCCATGGGTCAGGTCCTTTGAAGGAATGCATGATTACCACTTTATTTGCATGTGTCTGGTGTCATGTGGTCAGATCAACAAACCCTTCTCACGTCACTCTTAATTTTCTATACTGAAGCCACTACATATTTATTCAAGTAGCTCCTCAATTGTCCTCACAAGGCTGAGTCAACCCCGATCCAGACCAACTGCTTCACAGAAAAGTCTGAACTTGCTGGGAATCAAACCTGGTACCTCTGGATCTGTAGCCAGGAACATTGACCACTAGCCCACAGAGGCGGTCAAATCGCAATAAATCATATTTTATCAAACCAGACGAATATAGTAAGAGGCGGTGGAACATACAGAAGGAAAAGTATAATTGTATTACATTGCTATGTTGCCAGATCTATCTTTGGAGAGGCGGAATCGTAACCCCTACTCCAATCTGTGGAAGAGCCTCTTCCTTACAGTAGGCTACGTGCTCCAGCAGTCCCCGGCAGATGTCAAGGACCCTCAGGCACCACAAAATACACCCTTGAGGCACCTCATCACGTGGCTGCTCTTCGTGTTCCTGTTGGTGGCGTCTATCTACAGTGGGCGACTCGAGTCATTCCTTACTGTGGCCACGTGAGTGGGTGTTTAGCTATCTGCTGGTTTCACATGGAGAGCGTTTTTAAGTAACGTTTACAGTGTGATATTTTACTTGCGCTAATACCCATGACAATACAATTGTAATGCAAACAGAGGTTCGGCAAAAATCGTGCAGATGTATACCCGCGGGAAAGACGAGCTTGAGTTGAAGGTGTCTGGAAGTCACAGATACTGGGTTGCAGGCCAGTTGATTTGGAATTGAACGTCAATGGAAGTCAGAATTATTTGTTTATTGGCACACCAATAGAGATTAACATACCCTAATATAACTAGCGTTTACGTTCCTCTGGCGCGTCAGTTCACTATTGGTGACAGACTATTAAACGCTCGAATTTACATGCGAACAGAACTCTCCATTTAAGAATATAAATTTACCTTGATGATGTGCTTCACTATATTCCTTTCACTTAAACTGCACCATAGTGGAAACAAGCAAGGCAAGCTGGACACATTTCAGGGAAAACAAACAGTAAATAGGTTGAACAATAATTAATCAATCAGTATTTTTGTACGATACTAACTAGGTACCAATTATTAGTATGGAGGGCGTGGTTTTAATTAGTAGATATAACCTGCACACTTACCTGACCTATACTGGAATAGAAAACAGATAAAACATTTTTAAAAACACAAAGGCACATTTAAGAAAACAAGAGTTCATTAATACCGGCAGATTTTTTCAGGCTCAGCGGGTAAACACGTTCTTGATTTGACTACAAGTTTGGCTGTCATTATCTAATTTTGTCTTTTAGTTAGGTTTTCACTATTAGCACATAGACTGAATAGATACATAGAAATATAAGCAGTTCTGTTACATAATAATTTATTATTATTATTATTGTGACATTCAAAGGGGTTAAAAAATTAATTAGTCAGTGTGCTGAATGGAAGAACAGGAATTCATTTAAGCTTGAGGTTAAGGGACTGTCTAGTTTCAATGACCTATAGAGGGGCCGATGCGTATATTTCTATTGTTGAAGGGTTGCCGAACGCTTTTTTGAAGGATTTAATCACCTTGTTAGTGTGACACCAGGAAGAATGATAGAAGAGTGAAATTATCATGATGATGGTGGTGGTGGTGGTGGTGGTGGTGGTGGTGGTGGTGGTGGTAGCTGCTGCTGCTGGTGTAACACCATGTAACAATGCTAGTTACATTTCAGTTGGTAGATGATGTTTTCAGAATCAGATGTATAGTGACCTTTATTAGGGTTGTTTATTTTAGTCTTGTTTCTGGAATTTGTTAGTTAATGTATGGTGAAGGCCTAAATATCGTATAAGTTCTTCGTTGAATCTATCAAGGGGAAAGCTAATAGCGCCCTAAACACATGCGGTATTTTCTTAGTTACGCGGAACAGTAATTAGCCGATTGATATGTTCTTAGGAAACTAATTAGGCATTAATGATTATTGGTACAAACTACAATATTAATGATTCATTGGGTGTGAAAAGTAGGACAATATCCTTCCAATCCCATCAAACGCACTGTAATTTCCTTAGGTACGTTAAACATTAATTCGTATAATGGTAGCTGTTTGAGTTACTAATTAGGCGTTAATTACTAGCAGGGGTCTCAGGATTAGAACTTCGTCGATGGTGTTCACATTATAACCTAGTTTTTACACTCACATTACTAAATCAAAATAGTAAAAATGATTGATTAAAAAACATCCATTCATCTCTGTGTGGTCTTCTGACAGATTTGAGCCTCCGGTAGATACTACAACGGACCTAGCTCGAAGTGGTTTTCTCTGGGCCTCATCCCATGAATCCTGGATATCTTCCATCAGACACGCCACTGACCCAGACCTCAAGACCATCATACGTAACTTCAGGGTCTACACCTTCGCCGAACTGCATCGCAAATCCACCACGGGGGAGTTGGCCTTTGGAGTGGAACGACTTACAGGAGGTAATAACTGTGAACGACTGATATTGTTAGTAATACCATCCTTTTTATTATTATTATTATTTGGGTTACTTAAAGTGAAATTTCTGATCATACTTGTTTTATTGGTACACGACTTACAAACTAACCTAATTCTAGCGCAGACACAACTCCCAGATCGTTAATTCATCACTGTGGCAGGGGAAGCCCAAATTTCATCCATGATTAATTTTTATCTCTCATTCAGAAAATTAAACTTGGAACCCTTGAATCAGTATATAGTTGCACTTTAAACTTAGCCAAGGTGTAAGGCTTACTACCATTTGACATTTTTAACTGTAATTTAGTAATAGTAGTACTTAGTAGTAATCCTTTAATAACTGTATTAGTATGAAATTTTTATAAAGTTATTTCTCGAATAATAATGTCACGTCATTATTGCACACCAGTGAAAATTATAATAATTATTATACTAATTGTTATAATAAAGGTGTAAAGTGATGAAATAATTTTAACTAAACAAGCAACTATGAATAAATATTCAATAGCTCCCATTAATGTTTATGGACTTGGATTAAATACGTAAAAATGGTTAATATATTGACATTAATTTACTTCTCTCGAATACAAATTCGTAAAACAGTAAATAGATCAGATGGGATTATAGGAGCAATCGTAGATTCAAGAGTTATCTAGGAACATTTTAGATGAGAAGGGTATTTTAGAAAATATCAATCAGAATTTTCACAGATGGATGTTATCATCTACAGGGCTTTCTCTTAGAACACATTTGAGCTCGAGTCAGGACCTTCTGGGTCAAAGTCAGGTCCATTATTTGAACACTGTGAAGCTTAATTAACTCTTCCGCTATTACAAAAAAATAAGAATAAGTTAAAATACATTTTGTAAACTCATTGTATTATTATAATATGAATGGTTGAATAATACTATAGTAGAGTACCCGACAGTTGGACTAAAATAGTAACACAAGAGTAAAATATTAAGAATAATCACAAATTACTGCGAATCTTTATAATTAATCATAATTTACAACAACAATCCTATATAACCTCTTCAGTGGTCAACTGGCTTAACTTTAAGGCCTTTCTCTATCTTGGGTTAGGTTGGCCTGCTGATTTAGGGGAGGTAAGGGTTTAAGTCACAGTCAGGTCTACTGTGGGTGGATTTACTAAATGGTTTACCACTCTCCATCCACGACAAAAGGAGTGGATTACATCTCAAATACTTTCTTACTAATAATCATCCAATTAGAGCAGTTATTGCGTATAGCCTAAACAAATTAAAAAATGCGATGATTTAAAAAACAATACGATAGATTGTGTGTCATACAATTTCACGTACACCTCGTTTACCCTGAAAGAGTATTACACTATGTCGTAGCTTATAAGATAGGGACATAGAGTATTCCATCAGGGTGGTACTGTGAGCTTTCAGTGTAAACGGAGTGTACAATAATAAAATATATTGAATTTCCTTACATTTATGTTTTTATTTGATGTTGATTACTAATTATTTGGCTTTTTAAGGGAGAGAGAGCTAATAGACTTTGGCCAGACAGGCTTGACATACTGGTACAGTTAGGAATTTTGAATCGTGTCCTTTGGCAATACTTGTGACTTAGTCACCCCGATAAAAACGCCTCCACCCGAACGTCTCATGGCCGAATGCATGTTCAGTTTCCAGGAGGAAAGCACGGGAACAAGTTAAATCATGCACTGTATTAGGTCACATCATGATTTGAATCTACCTTGACGTGACGGGCTGTAAAATTTTGTCAAATATGCCTTAGTTAAAAATATTAGTAAAAACAAATTAAATAAAGCCATGTCAACCCTACAGTTTCTTTCTAAAGATATGAATTCCGCGGGCACTGCTGATCAACATCTCTCCTAACCAAACAGGTATTTGGGACATTTCGGGGAAGATTCTGTGTCTATCACTTATTTACGCAGTCCCTGGATGAAAAGAGGATTTGTAGAACCTAGTTAATCATCATATAAGCTACCGCGTTCCAACAATCCTAAAGCCAATACGTCTGAGCATCAAGCCACTTAGTTTTATATGAGTGCCACAAAATATCTCTCTTTTGTGACGAAACTTGATATGCAATGTCTTCTAATTGTATAAGGTGTGTTTTATAAAGCGAAAATCAATGCTTCAAATGCTATGTTGAATTAAAGTCATTATAAAGCATAGATGGAAATGATGGAACTCTTCTTACGTGGCCCTAATTATTTATTTTCTTTATTTTTATTATTAACATACACCACGTCCTAATACCCTTCTGGGCTTTCTGCATATCTACACTACTGACATAGCAATGAGGAAGGTATAATTTGCAGGAAATGCATTTATATAAGCTTTGAAGAAGATTGGGAAACCACTTAGTAAAAATCACCTTAGAACAACAAGTGAGGTTTCGAACCTCAACCTCCCCGTCAACGGCAATTCAAACAAGAAGAGATAGGCGACTTTGACCACTTGCCAACTGATTCAGGTTGTGTACCTTTAATGTTGTTAGGATTAAGCTGAAGACAAAAATCACTTGTAATTCAGCTTGCACTATAGTTTAAAATGCATATGTTTGGTTTATCAGGTAACATCTCTATAATGTCGTACCTGCAAGAGGACTCCATTCCGACATTTCGTCTGATGAAGGGAAACCTCTACAGCGACCACATTAGTCTGGCCATGCGCAAAGGCTCACCTTACATGGGGAAAATGAACCAGCTGATCCACCGTTTGCTCGTCTCGGGAATATTCACGCACTGGATGGAAGAAGTTGTTAAGAAGTACATGTCTAACAGGGTCCAGGTGGTGGTGTTGAACAGCGCCGTCGTGGTGAAAGACGGACCGACCAAACTCCGAATAGAGCACATAGAGAGCGCGTTCTTTCTTCTTCTCTTTGGACTGCTGTTTTCTGTACTCGCTTTTGGGTTGGAGATCTTAAGGCACAAATACAGAGGAACTACAATCTGTGTATTTAAAAAAAATGTTTTTATCTAACTAGAGTATCAAACTTTCCCAACAACCTTATTCATGTAAGATCAAGAATCAGAATCAATAGAGCTGTGTAATACTACGCTAAGAAAATAGATCGTTAAGTCACTCCCCAGCTAGCTTAACATTGATTAGGGAAAGGGTGCTATCTAAAGGGTCCCAGTCTTGAGGCTATATTGAAGCAATCGAGTTGAGACTGAGAATGAGCTGAAGTTGCTTGGAGATTAGGTTGCTCCCACAGTTCCCCATTCCCTCTGCGATATACAAACAATTTGGTTGTCAACCACTCTTTTCCCCCCATATTATCTCCATCAGTTCAGAGTAGCTCTTTGTGACGTGTGGTAATATATTATATAAGTGCAGTTTTTGACCCTTGTAGGGCAACTTGGGTGATTATGTTAATTATTTACTAACTACGTTCCACAATCATGGATAATAACGGTATGAATTATTTCAAAAAACGATGGTTTGAGAAATTCTTTTGAAAAATCAAGCTCCTTTTTTCTTATGTCCTCAATTTACTCATTATTAGACCTTTAAATAGAAAAAAACCACTGTAAAAAATCAAAATGTTGAAAACATGCTCTCACACAGACTACGCTAAATAAAACACAGCACGTGCTAACCGAGAGGCATGTTGCCAAAACACCCATACGTGCATGTGCGCATCTACCAGGTTTAGTGATCCGATTGCCAACATCCATTCACTGTGCAACTACTGTGCAAGCTGCTTAAGATTGCCGGTGAATTCGCTTGAGCTATTCGAATATTGCCTGAAATATGAATGTCTTTACCTACTGACTGGGTTATATTTGGGAAATTTGGCCGAAACCGACAAGATTGTCAAACCCCTTGATTCAATATCGCCTCGTGAATGAACCTCTCAAAATATTAAAAGAATAGGATTAGTGGAAACACGTGGAATCATCAGCTAACCGACTACAAAGGCTGAAGGTAGAATTCAAAATTAATGGAGCAGATAGCTATTTCTATTTTGAAGGGTAGCAAAAGCGAAACATTAATTTATATAGTAAGTAAATAAGACTATATGATCCTGATATGGCCTCCATGTCACAAAAAACAATACCAGATTATTTAAACTATTTTCAAGTTCAAACTGAGAAAATTTTATAGGAAAAAATTACAATAGTTAACACTTGCCTCTAATTATTTTTCAAAATATTTAACAAACTGTCTGTTAGGGAAGGACCTTATAGAATTGTTGAAAGTTTTATATTTGTTGGTCGATGATTTTCAACCGTCGATAGTTTGTACCGACATCTGAAGTAACGGTATATTTAATTTATATTTTTATTTTAGAAATAATAGTTTTATTTCATTGTGTATTTAGAAATACAATTTGTTTGGGTTGATATTGTAATTTCAATTACAATTATTCATTTGGTTTGAAAAAAAACCTTGTGCCCATACAATAAAACATTAATATATTTTTTTCAATTATATCGATGTTTTACATACAAGTTTCTTTTTATCTTTAGTGTTACATAATTTAACGTACATCAGTGATAGGGACATTAATGTTTTTTCAATCCATTTACAACCCTAACATTGGTCACCAGTGGAAAGCATAATCAGGCAAATAGTAACCCAGAAGGGCTATAGTGTGGTCATAAAAGAATAACCTACAGAAAAGTTTATTTTAATTTTTTTTTAATATTGTTTTACCTATGTATAAATTAGAAAAATGACCGGAAAACTTTAACTAGATGTTTTAAAAATATGACTGATAGAGATTCCAACGTCAGAAACATGGTTTAAACTTCCACTGCTTTACCAAGTGGGCTATTGAGCTAGGTTTCAAAACTTTTGGTAGAAGATGCAACTGTGAACAACCCACAGTTAGAGCATGTGTATGGTAAGTTTTACACATACTCTCCATGCAAATTCGGGCACACCTCCTCTAAATATAACCTTCCCAATCCATAAAACCATTAGCGTAATTATTACATAAGCGTATAAATAGAACGGGTAGTAAAACGGGGTGCTAATATATACAGTATGTAAATGAATACATGTTACAAACTTCTATGGCACGTTGGGGGTCCAAAGAAGAATTCGTGTCTGGAAACGTACCGGTTGCTCGTTGCAGATAGGAACGTTTTTTTAGACAAAAACAAGTTATAACGCGTATAAACTGAACATGTAGTAAGACGCGGCACTAATAGTAATAATATAACGTGTTGCCTTTGCAAAGTCATGATAACGTGAGGTGACTTGGACAATGTAACGACCAATGTAAACGTCAAACATTTTGCCAAAACATCCTAATCTCTCTTAACGTTCAGTTGCAACGTCATGGATGGGTATCCTTCTATAGACTAAGCTAACATGGTTTCAATGTACGTCAAGGCTCGTTGTAATGGTAGATATTTATGCATACCTTTTTTCTTCAAATCATCCAACTATATCTAATACCGTGTTTGAAAGAGTTTTTCAGTGATTGCGGGAAACAGGAACGTTCACAGTCATCATGGTGAACTGTGGGTCTCGGAAGAACCACCGTACTGCAGTATTTGAAGAAGTGCTTCATGGGTTAAACAGACCCCGTCCATTAGCAGCCGACACATTTGATGAAACGTGGGTGTTAATCATATGAGCGTCTGCCAAGTCCTGAATGAACCACAGCTCCATTCCTACCAAGCAATGAGTCCCGCCGATTTCCCTCTATTAGTTAACTTTTCTCGCTGGTTTGTGTAACGTCGCATATTGAAAGTTGAATTTACACGCCTTGTTCTGTATACCAATGAAGCTTTCTTCACCAGGGAAGGAGTTTTCAACTCCCGAAACAAACATGTTAGACTATATTATATTTCAACAGCATTTCAGCATCAACAAATCGTAAATATCTGTGGCAAAGTCCTTTAATGGAAAACGGTTAAACCACAAAAGTGCCAAGTCATACAAATTATAATTAAAATGTTACCCTTTTATAGCTATGAAAGTGTAAGAAAGAAGGAAGCCAGGAAGACTAAAAATAAAAGTGATTGATGACCTTAAACAAGAAAAGAATATAAAGTTTAAATATATTAAAGAGGAAGCTGCTAAAAGGAAATGCTGTAGGACTAGATTGGGACAAGGCAACGAACCTGTTGAAAGATGTAACACAGATAACATGCTAACTGGATTAAATAGACAATATTAGAGAGAGACAATATCGTATAGCCTACATAACAAACAATATTCCAAATAAAAGAAACTAGCTGTTGATTGGTTAAAATAATCTCTTCCCACCTAGAATTATTTAATATTATAAAACATAGTTATATTTAACTGCGGTTATGTTATGTACGATAGTTCAAACCTTAAAGTATTCATTCTGTTCCTAGTGACACTATTAAAAATTGATTTTTTTTAATGAGCCAAACTTGGCACCGTATTGGAAGCGACCGTGTTCAAAAATACCGGTCTTGGAAGCAGCCACAAAAACATTCATCATGTTAATAGTGATCAAACCTGTTTTTAAAATTCATTCAAGTGAATGATCTAGGTATGTGTCAAAAATAACATGTAAACAAAAGAATTAAAACACTAGATAACCTAGCCTAGCCTTACCTAGATAACATAACCATAATCTCCTAACCCGACCAACTTAAATATAAGGAATTATGTGAACCCGCATAAAAACGGCACAAGACCAATATGAAACTTGATCAAATAATGTAAAACATATTCCGAGACTTGGAAACGATTAAGTACTTCAAAATATGTCTTACTGCATTAAGCTATGTGAATAAATTAGATTAGAATTTTTTATTTATCTATTATAACATAGTAAGTTTTTACTTATTGTATATAAGAATAAAAATAATTACTGACAAAAATTAAATATCTGCAACTAAATTCAGTAAAGCAATAGGTTAAGTACGTAAAAGCAAAATGACTCATAGCATAATGTGGTCGCTTCCAACACGCATGATAAAAATCTGGTCTCATGCAAAACTATTTTTACTCGGCCGCTTTGAACACGATCGCTTCCAACATGACATCACCAGACTTAACACACAGACATATCGTCTGCTTCAGACAATTAGGTTGGATAAAATCTTCAATCATATAATATTGCACTATATGCAAGAGCCGCTGTCTCACCTGAATTGAGTATAGTTTTCTCTCTTTGCTTGGTAGCAAACTACCTGAAAATATTAGGTTGAAAAAAATTAATGTTTCCCTCTTCACACCTTCAATCCACCCCATAGCCCTCATTCCCCTTCGGGGGCCAGTGGGGTTATTTTGTTACAAAGCCTGTATTACACCTGGAGGCCCAACCACCCCAATCTTGGGGTGTTTTGTGTATGCGTAGTGTTTTTTGGAGACAGAAAATATATTTTCCTACTCTAAGACGTCGAATAATGGCTCAGAGAGCTTTGGTACCTCGGCATCATTAATGGATTCCTTTAATTATTCCATCAATGGGGAAGAGATGGAAATTGGTCACTTCCTTTCACTTTGACATCAATCAGTAAACTGTCTGCCCGATTGCTAGTTGCTTACAAGATCTGTAATTAACCTGATTTCGCTTTCTCATGGTTACCACGCACAACAACACAATTCCAAGATTAGAATGACAGGACTCGTAGTGTAATGAGCTGCTACGAGTGTCTTTTACCATATGGGGGTTTCATAAACTTGCCACACTCCCAAAGTGGCTTTCATTTTCCGGGGTATTCATAATTTGTCCCCCATATTAAGTTAACCTGTACAATTATGTGAGTCATTGAAACGTATTTTAGTAGGGAAATATACAAAAATGTATAACTTTACCTACGGCTGTAAAAAAATGTTTGACTCTATATGTGATTCTAATGTGGATGCATTTTTTATAAATTACCCTCAGCCACCTAACTCTTTATATAAAGACTTAAATAACATGGGTGCTTGACGTGCCCACTAAAAACTAATGTTACCATAGGCGTAGAGAAGATTTAATTTCAAGGGGTTTTAAAATTATAAATTTATGTCATTACGTCAAGACATACTATTTAATGTCATGTTCTTTAGTGCTAGATTTTTATGTCAGGCTCGTTTAGAATTTTTCAGCTTTGCTGATAAATTAAAAGAGTTATCCAATTTGATGTTGAGTGTTGTTACTTATTTAAGTTTTATTTTTTAAGGGTACCAGACAAAACTAACATTGTTATTTTATTTAGCAGTTGACGGTGTTAGGTATATAGAATAATGTATCTATAAATTTAATGACAATGGTTTTACATAGATCAGAAAGTGTTCAAGTGAGAAGAGACGAATAGAGCAATTAAAGGAGGAAGAGTGGTAGAAGGATAGAGGAAGATAGAGGAAGATGGAGGCATTTTACTAAGCTGACTCTGTCACAGGCTGGGAACATTAGAAGATGATGATGGGTTTTCATTGATCTTTGAAAATAATGTGAAGTTCAAAACACTTATCTTTACATGAGAAGAAAATGTAAATATTAAAAACATAAGTTTATAATGTAGGAAATTATTTAATCCCGTTGCTCCCTTTATTTCAGTTTGGGTTTTTGTGACTAGTCTGTAACTTAAAATACATAACGTGTCTTTAGGTTTTTCCTTCTAAAGGGTTTTTTCGTACTTCCTGGCGATCTAGAAGGCTTAAATTCGACATTGAGTTTCCTGGGGATCAGAGAATGATACGAAAAATCCTAAACCTGAAATGATAAATTAATAAAATTTCTTCGGTTTTAGAAAATAAGATAGAAAATCTCTTAAATGTGCCATAAAATTGTTTCATTTTTATAAAACAAGCGAGCAAGTCAGTGCGGTGCGCCAATCATAATCAGCGTTGTAGATAGATAGTGCAGGTATATTCGTGTTACATGTTGTTTGTTTCCATAATCACAATAATCGAAGCTGATAATCAGTTCGATATTTTTGTGATGGGCGATAAACGTCTTTAGACCTTCATATAGAAACACTGTCTATTGTTATTTATTAACATTCAAACGTGACGGTCATTCCTTATGAACCTTCTACCCGCTCACCGATGTTGCTATCCTTCTTGACCGGATACGTCCGTCTCCAACAAGCAAGTCGTTCACTTTGAATTGAACCGTCCTATTTCAAAACATGACCTTTGTCTCTCGATCAACTGGTGTGCGCGCGCGCCTGCGTATTACGGCTGAAGCCTGGATCGTCGTTTCCAGAATATGCTCGAGCTGTATAGGCTTACCCCCTTCCCCTTTGCCCATTCCTTAATCTTGTGCTAGTTTGAGTTTGTATGCATACGGATGCAACAACATAGGATTGTACACTTGTATACATTCACTTCGGTTGCGCTCTTGCAGGAGGTCCTTCGCTGCTGTCAGACTTGTCGACCAACTTATGGTGGATCCAACTGTCACACCTGCACGACGCAGAAAAGAGTGAATGTAAAGTACAATCTAAATCAATAATATCTTCTGTTTGACCCTATTTAGCGTTGAGAGAATAATTAGTCGAATCAATCTTAGTAAATATGTAGCTATTTGTCTTGCTCTGAATCCCGGATGGGATATTAACGTAAATGTAAACATATTTAATTGTTCTTATAAATGTTTTAATTAGAGTTGATCATTATCGTTCCAATTAGTCGCCTAGCGATCAATTGAGTTAATTTAACCCGGAGTGTGGTTTGGTGCTCCTTATAGCTTAGTTAAGATAGTAAAGTTTACCTTTGTACTAAAATACTTTACTTATACATAAGAGATATTCATGGCTTTGCAAAAAGGCCTAATTGGGTCATTATTTTAACACCAAGCATTTTTATTTTCTGGTATTTTACCTTGCGAGGTATATATTTTGTGGGTATCAGCACTGCCAGGTGTTGCAACTGATTCTGTTTTCTTAGTATGAGTGCCCGGCACCTTTCAAATCCGGTTAGGGCTTGAGGACTCCGTCATGTAATTAAATCTTGATTTCTTTTGGAGTGTAGAGTTTGTTCCTGTTACTGTACGAGTCACTAATTACGTTTACCTGAAATAGGCAATCCTTATTAGAATTAGGCATGATGATGGTCCAATTGTATGTTTAGAATTCTCCTGGTCTAAGTCTAGCATTTTCATCATATAACTCCAACTTAATGGAGTAATTAATGTTGCTCAGTTAAATATAGCCTATATGTTGAGTATTCCAAGTTTTGTTGGAAGCGTGCATGATTGCAGCCATTTCTCCTCAAATATTAACCATAGCTTTTCACTCTCGCTTGTAATATTATTAAACTTAAGAGTCTCTTTAAGGGATGCTTAACATACTGTGTCTCTTAAGAAGGTTTAGGTTTGTGATGTTGTAGCTCTTCACTATTTGGAATCTAATGGTTTTATTTATAATAGCATCCTTTATTTATTTGGCCTTTGATGCCATTCGTTCTAGAATGAAATTAGCTACTCTTTAAGGATACGTTTGTCATGTTATGTTATTTAACTGTGGTATTTCACAGAGTGATGTTGTTTCACTGCATAACTTTAGCTTCAGGTATGGTTTAACTGTATAACGTAATAGTTTTGCCCTTATTTTATTGCATGATTTATAGATTATCTCTAAGGGCCAGTTGCAAAAATGATCACTATTGTGTAACAGATGAATTGGAATTTGTAGTACAGGTAACTAATTGTATCTATTTGTGTTATGTTCATTAAACTACTACCATCTCATAAAATATTATCTTGTTATGAAAACTCCCTCCTACTTTACTTATTTTAGCCAAACTGGTAAAATCAATCTCTGGGTGCGATGCAAGTACCCATCGGTGCATTTTGAATAATAGAAAATAATTCTGGAGTCAAATTCTTGACCTTTTCCTGTACCAGGGAGATAATCCAGGATGAATACTTGACCGAGGAGCACATAAAACCCTTCCACAAGAGCGTATAGTTCCAATTAGATCTTTGACCACAAAATGTGTTTTTATTGGGGCGTTTGAGTTAGTGAGCCCAGTGGCAGACCCACACATCCAGATCTTCAGAGAAAAAACTAAACTGCAGTGGAGCAAATCACCAAGTGGATCTGCACCTACTATTATGGTCAATACGTCCATGTGTTGACAGTTTCAAGCTTTTGATGTTGTCACCTAAACAATATGGGTTCCTTGACTGAATATTTCTTCATTAGCTCTCTGTTATTCATGAAAAGATGCAAAACCAATATAACTCAGTGGATTGAGCATTATTTTCCCTGGCATTTGCAACTTTTGAGGTGGAACAGCGCGAACCCACAGATCATTTCTCGTGACAGTTTTTTCTTTGAAAAGCTTAAAACCACTATTTTTAAAATGGTACAACTTGATCTACAGGAAAATGTAATAAAAATTAGAAAGTATCATTTAAAAAAAGTCCAATATACCTTAACGTCACCTTAGCAACACCACTCATGGTCATGCCAGCCTTACCACCTTAATTCCTCCTCAGAACCAAACATTTTATGTTGAAAAGATTTCTTTCTGCAAAGCGTTGTATTCGAGATATGTTGGTGGAAAGTACTTAAATGAACATCCTGTATAAGATAAAACACAGGGAATAAACACCAAATATTAAATTATGGTAAAATATTAATCCTTTACTTGTTTAAATAATAATACAAAACGAAAAAGCGTAAGTAGGCTGACTAATTCACAATGTCAAAATATAAATATAATCTCAATAAATTTTAAAATCTGATATTTCTTTTGAACATTAATTTATAATTTATTTCTGTGGAAACCAAACTACATTACAAATTGTTGTAGTGTATCTCGTGGCATTAGTAATTTTCCCTTTATTTTCTTTTTAATTAATTATAAAAAAAGTTCTCTTTGAAGGACATATTCTTATGCAAAGAGAACACAAATTTTTTAAATTCAGACATGTGTAAAATATCACGTAAAGCTCATGGAGATGGACACACAAATTATTCATTATATTACTATAAATATCAGTTAAAGATTTAAAAGCAATTAATTTCTATTTATAGCGTTTTAAAAATCTTGAGTTGAACGGTTTTGAAATCAACGTTCATACGGTGTCTGAATAGGCTTTTACAACTTGTTAAATGGCAAGTGAGTCAGTAATGGCGTTTCATTGTATTACTGACGGCTATAATACCAGACCTTCATTGATCTGTAAACAAGAACACGCCACTTCCCAAAGGCATGTCAATAAAATGTATATTCTTAAAACACGCGTTGAAACAATGACAATATGTTTCAGTTTATTCTCTGGACGTGAGTAATAGTATTGTGTTTTTAATGCATTTAAATCTTCACTTTGAGAGTGCTGAAATAATTAAATTAACATTTATTTTAATAATATATTTTTCTAGCGTATGATTTTCCTGAATAAGTATGTAATGAAGATGTTTATCAAAATAACTAAAACACGATATTAATACAATTATTTATATCAATACTATATATAAAGTTTAGATACTATCACAACAATGAGTGGATTAATACGCGTATTCTTGGTATTTGTCTTACTAACACAAATAATATTAAACACCGCCCAGAATATTCTACCAGAACAGACTCAATGTTTTACAAGAAAATATGATTCGTTATCAAAAATGATTTACGAGATCATAAGCCAGTATTTCATACAACAACCGTGCGTGGTTTTCATTACAGAATCAGAACAAGCTGCTATAAAATATACAATTAAGGAATTTCCAGTGTATATGTTTGTACTTTCTCAAAATAACATTGAAAAGAGTAATAATCATGGACAAGAAATATCTTTCAATGATTATCCTGCTAATGAAATAGAAAGAAATACAACCCTTGATCAATTTTTGCTACACACACTAAACAAGGGCTGCATTGGGAATATTCTTCAGATCTCTAATCCCATATACGTCATTCGAAGAATATATTATCTGATGAGAAAAAGTCAAGTTAGAAAAAACAGAAAGTTCATTTTTCTTCCTTCAGGGAAATTTCTCTGTGACGATGACAAAATTTTGGGGAAACTTTTACTGATGCGAGAAATGGATTTTATGCCTGATGTTTTGTTTGTTAAATTTTCAAAACATCACCAAACTGAAAAAGAATTAAACTCGGATGAAATGTTGTACACCAGTAAAAATGTTCAAGCGAGCAAGTTTCTCACACACACGACCAAATTAGCAACAACTCAGGTAAAACCAATAATTGATATATCAAAAGAAAATATATCTAATAAATTATTTGTAAAATCAAAGAATTCGACCGAAAGAAAATTTCCAAAACTAAAAGATACTAATGGAACAGTAGTGATTGGATTTAATGATGCTATAAATTTAACTTACAACGATGATAGGACGGAATATTTTAATGTGAATCAGACTATCAAAAAAACAAATGTTAAGGTTCAAGAAAAAACAAAGATTATTGAACATTTTGGAGGTTTAAGTGTATATGGATATAAAGAAGAAACTAGTTTTGTTTTCAAGTTAACCACTCACAGCTTTATTGGCCCCGCCCCGTCACAAGAATTGTTGCTTGACATATGGTTGACGGAAGGCAATCGGTTCCTGTATTCCAACAATTTATTTCCTGATAAAACATCTAATGTTATGGGGAAAGAGCTGACTGTTGTGTCTTTCACATACTTACCGTACACAATCGTAGACAACAGTACTAATCCGATATCTTACGAAGGCACAGAGTTCCGGTTGATCAACGAACTCGCAAGACATATAAATTTTACTTGTAAGGCCGTTATAGATGACGTGGACATGTGGGGAGAGATTTGGGAGAACGGATCAGGTAAATATATTAAGTAAAATAACTAAAGAGCAATTATGATAAATGTCATAGTTGTGCTACCTACTTGAAATGTCATGTTTACACTGTGGTATTTATTGTGTGGATCCAAAGACACATTACTCATGTTCAATTACATTTTTTAATTGAAAAATGTAAGATCTAAGTTTTCTATATTTATCTTACTAACAATATTAAATTACTTTATTCTCTTTCAATGAAAAGTAACGAGCTTTTACTTATCATACACATATACTACGTTCACCCGGAAGGGTATCATGTGATCTTGAGGTGTGATAGAAGGGAGTGCAAGTATTTTTTTTACAGTTCTTATAGAATATAAAGTATTTGGCAAAAATAAATCAAATATTTTTCCATTAGCAACAGAGAGTTTAGTTTTCTACACAAGATAATATCACTAGATCTGAAATATCTGTCAAGGGCGTGTTGGAATTTTGTCAAAACTTTTTAAATAAAGAGAATTTTTTGACAAAATTCCAGGACACCTCTTGACAAATATTCAAGATCGGTTGATATTAGCACGTGCAGAAAACTAAACTATATGTTGATATTGGAAAAATATTTTATCTATTTTGAACAAAATATGTAATGATATAAAAACTATAAGATTACTCACACTCCATTCCGACACACCTTAACAATGCCGGATTAAAGTATTTAGGGACCCCTGGGCAAATTATTAATTTAGGAACCTGTTTCCTTTTCTTCTGTAAAGGGCCTTTATATATTAAGTCATTTACTGTGTGTATAGAAATCTATATTAAAATATAGAATTTTTCTGTGTATTTTTTTCCCTTTTAAATTTAATATCTTTACAAAACACAGACCTTAAATAATTAATCCTACAATTATTGCAAACAAATATCAACAAAAGTAAACAGCAGTTACAAGAAGAAATATTAATTAAAAATTTACTTTTCCTTGCCTTAAGATTTTCAAATGAGTTTACAACATCATTAAAAGACAGCTAAATGTCTTGTAACATCATGTTCCAAAGACATAATAGCAAGACTGTTTAATCTTGATTAGATAATTGTTGAATGAAGTTTATTTCAAGCTGACGTAAGTTTATAAAAAAAACATCACTCTGACCTAGAGTTGTTTATAGGACTTAACGGGTGTTGTTGAACTGGTCCGATGGTTTAAGAACCACCCAATTAATAAGGTCGAACTGATCTGATGGTTATTACAAAGGGGTGGGAGGGGAGGGAGTGCTGTACTTAGCAGGTTCGGTTAGGTTAGGTTAAGTTAGGTTGATGTACTTGTGTCTTGTCCGCCTTAGAATATATAAAACCTTCATGCACTAATAATTTACATCCTCTCTCACTTAACATTGAAAACATCACTGCACACCACTCTGCAAACAACTGGCAATTGAGTGACCACTAGCCACCTGGGCGAGTTGGGGGTGAGGGATTCCCAGCCGGGGTACGGTCGAGCTGGCCAGTTCGACCTTAATAATTGGGTGGTCCTTCAACCATCGGACTAGTTCGACAACACCTCACAGCCGCTACCTGCGAGCTTGCCATCGGACCAGTTCGACAAGACCCTTCGGAATGGGCTCGAAAATTCATTTTGGAATGACCATCGGACCAGTTAAACCATACCCAAATTAACAAATAAAATTTAAAAGTAATAAGAATATTTAGAAAAAACATAAATCAAATAATTACTACCACATAGTAGCATAGTACACTTTTAAAAATAAACGTCTTCCCATTTTTTCTTGCTGCATTTGTTGCGCAATGATTGCGAATGGGGCCCTCAAAATCTAGGAATCCCATTTCAATAAAAAGATCTATATTATATAAAATATGTACTCTTATAAAAGTGTAAAACTATTCCTCATGTGAATATTTCACTTTAAAAACATTTTTATTTTGACTTTTTCGTTTTTTGAGAGCCCCCCAGATGACTTTTAGGTCCTTAAGTATTCCTGCACCCTTTTAAGGTAGAGGCTTAGCTGCAAAATCTCAGCTTCCCTAATCTACTGGGTTTCAAAAGTATTTTGATTTTGTTTTTCTGGAAACCCCCTCTACATTTTGTAAGTCCCCTTGGGAATTTGCAGTCACCAAATATTCCTTAACACTTTTGGACTATGGGCTACCATTAGATGGCCCGGCGTTTGGGAACCCCATTTCCACCAACGGGTCAAGACGGTTTTATCCCGGTGACGTAATCATTTCATGTTGTATTGCAACACTTTCCACCCCTGGGTTTTACCTGGTGACAGGTGGCATTATATTTCTGTTTGACCTGAATTGGCCCTCTGGTTATTTCCACGACGACGTGGGGCTAGTGACCTTTTCTCCTCCTTCAAAGTCACCAAAATGTATTTCTGGTTTTCTATGTGGCAATGGGTTTTCCCTGATACGTGGTGCCAGTTTGGCAGCTAGATAAGACATAAATATATCGTGACCTTGAATGATGTCGCAACCCTCCTGGGAAATGGGTTTTCCCTGATGATTGGCACAAATTTTGCGGCTTGAAAAGATATAAATTAAACACGACCTTGAATGATGTCGCAAAACCTCCCCATCTGTATGGAAATGAGTTTTCCCTGACGACTGGCACCAGGTTGGCGGCTTGACAAGACATAAATAGAACACGATCTTGAATGATGTCACAATCCTCCCCATCTATATGGCAATGGGTTTTCCCTTATCACTGGTGCCAGTTTGGTGGCTCAACAAGACAAATAAAACACAACTTTAAATGATGTCGCAACCTTTTCCATCTGTGTGGCAATGTGTTTACTCTGATGACTGATGCCAGTTTAGCGGCTCGACAAGTCGAGCCAAGACAGGAATATATCATGACCTCTAAACAGTGATCTACTACATGAGGTCATTGACTCTGACAATTCTCCCCCCGGCAATGGGTTTTCCCGATGTCGTCATCGCACTGTTGCAACCCTGATGACTCATACCTGGCGCCAGTTTGGTGGCTCGTCAAGATGAGTCGAGACAGGAATAGATTGTGACCTTGAAACCTTGAGCTAGTATATGAGGCAATTGACACTGGCAGCAATCCCCTAGCAATGGTTTTTCGTGATGACGTCATCGCACGGTTGCAACCGTAAATACTCATAACTTGCGCCAGTCTGGCGGCTCTAGAAGACGAGTCAAGACAGAAATAGATTGTGACATTGAAACCATGAGCTAGTACAAGAGGTCTTTGAACCTGGCTATCCTCCTTATTCCCCCCCCCCCCCCCCCCNCCCCCCCCCTGCAATTGGTTTTCCTGGTATCGTCATTGCAAACACTCCCTTCTCCCATCTATGTGGTAATGGGTTTTCCCTGATAACTAGAGCCAGTTTGGTGGCTTGACAAGACGAGTCGAGACAATAATAAATCATGACCTTGAAACAGTAAGCTAGTACCCGATTCATTGACACTTGCATATCTTTCCTCCTCTCTCCCTTTTATGTTGCAATGGATTTTCCTGATGACTCATACCTAGCGCCAGTTTGGCAGCTCGACAAGACAATTAGAGACAGGAATAGATTGTGACCTTGAAACAGTGAGCTAATACACAAGGTCATGGACCCTGGCAACTCTTTCCCCTCTCCCTCTTCTATGTGGAGATGGATTTTCCTGATGACTCGTACCTAGTGCCAGTTTTGCGGCTCGATCTGTGTGATGTCATCATTTCGTGTGATGTCGCAACACTCCTCTTCTATGTGGCAATGGGTTTTCCCAATGACTCATACCTGTTGCCAATTTGGAGGCTCGATAAGCCAGTAATAGAACATGTGCTTGAATGATGTCGCAACCCTCCCCCTTTTATGTGACAATGAGTTTCCCTGGTATCGTCATTACAATGTTGCAACCCCCTATGTGATAATGGGTTTTTATCCCGGCGATCTCGCAACTAGTTATCGCAATGTCGCAGCCTCCTATGTGGTAATGAGGTTTTCCCAATGATGTCGCAACTAGAGAGCATTGAAACAGCTCTAAATATGCACAATCAGGGGCCTCGGAAGCCTTACGGTGGTTTATAATCCTAAGCTAGGCACCGCTATCCCCCACCACAAAAGTCTACTAAAATTTGTTGTTTGGTATCGTCCGTCTACTTGCATGGATGTAGGTATCCGTCATGGACCGGAGGAGTAAGGTAGTAATGTTCCAGAGTTAAGCGTGGAGTGAGGGAGAGTATAAAATCACCCCAGTTCACCCAAGAGAGATTCGAACCCATGACCTATCCCACCATAAATAAACGAGTGACACATACCCTTTCTGGCAAAACGTGCGGTTAGGATGATTAAGAAAGTTTTCTGGAGGTAGAAATATCTACAATTTACACGGCGGGGATTCGATTTCCCAGCCGCCATAATTAGATGAGCTTGACATTTATATGGAGTGCACACCAGGATATAACCCTCGATATCTTTAGCATAGTTAATATCTGTTAGAACGGTCGTACTTCCTGCACCCCCGTCATTTTCGAAGGGGCTTTAATGATTGACCAGATTTTTCTAGAGCAGGTAAAATGTGTGCCTGCATTTTATTTTATTGAGAAAAACAAAAGTCGATCACTCTGTAATCGGCCGTCTAGTGGCACCTTAGACCATGCAATCATCGGTGCAAGTATACAAATTTAGATGGTGCACACTCAGGAATACGAACCTCGATATCTTTAGCACATATAATGTCCATTAGAACGATCGTTTGCACCCCCACCATTTTGCTGGTCAACAAGATTTTTCTAGACAAGGTATAATGTGTACCCGAATTTGCTTCAAACGTCAATCACTCTTACATCGGACGTCTAGTGACGCCTTAGACCATGCGACCATCGATTCATATATAAAATGCATTGTGACAGTAGATTGCTATCCAAGAACCTAGTTTTTTTTACAGTGATGGGTATCAAATAAGGTCGGATGATTTGATGGCTTTATTATCTACCTTCACGCAAATGAGGGCACACTTACCTTTTAAATTAATCATAACTAGTATTCCCACACGGCTTTGCCCGTGACCCACTGTGGTATTGTGTTATTAATTAGCCTAATTAAAAATTTAAAAATTCTACTTCAGGGTGAATTTGGACCCCCTCCGGAACACCTATGTTAAAAATTTCAGATTTCTGCGTGCCGTAGATTTGGCTGGTCATCGCACACAAACAAACACACACAAACACTTCCATTTATTATTATATATTCCTGTTCCATTAATATAAATACGCGGATAGCCCAGACGGGAGCCCGCCAATTAATAGAGAAAACAAGTTCGAAAAATTTCAAAATAGAGATTTATTACCAATGCACCCCAACGAGATTCGAACCGAATCCTAGAGATGAAGACGACAGCTGAGCACTGTCTCACCGAAATACAGTCTCATTTTCATAGGAACAACAAGAAAAGCCACTAGATCTAATTTCACGTATTCATACGTCAAGACAATTGATCTGCAGCAACCTATTTTGATATACTATTAATACCTGTAAACTATCGCCCATACTCTGTAACGTTTAAAAGAGCTAGCCTGATATATTTAATGTTCGTACGCCACCATTAGGGTTACATTTGATTAAACGATTGATTTGGGTCCAAGTTTGCTGTTCTGTGTTATAATAATTAAAAAGAGATTATGTCTTATTTAAAAAAATAAAAGTTCTGGTGTTTAATAGTCTTTTTATTTTAAGTATATAAACAATTTTTTGCTAGATATTTCACACTATGTATATTTTAATAAAAGATCGATTATTACGTTATATGCATGATAATTACCGACTCGTGAGACTTATAACACAGATTAAGATGTCATAGACTCTACCTACACGGCTCCTCGTCAGGAAGGAAAGTGAAGAGCTGCGTACCATGAAAGGGTATATCAAGCGTCATTTCCTTCTCGAAGCTTCCTAAAAGTAAAAAGGTGTGGTCGTCCAGGAGGGTTTCTGTTCACAAAATTGCGTTGTCTTTTTAAACAGAGATGTGGAAGGATCTCGCCATACCTTGCAACTTAACACCATAACACAAATACATCTTACTACACGCTCTAATTTAAAATATCGTAATTTTGAATAAAGATATGATTTATCGGGAAAAACCATTGCCACATAGAAGGGGAGTGTTGCGACATCACAAACAATGATGACATAACACAGATCTACGTGGCTTGACTTGTCGAGTCACCAAACTGGTACCAGGTATGAGTCATCAGAAAAATCCATTGCCACATAGAAGGAGGAAAGGGGAAAGAGTTGCCAGGCTCCATAACCTCATGTACTAGCTCACTGTTTCAAGGTCACGATATATTCCTGTCTCTACTTGTCTTGTCGAGCCGCCAAACTGGCACCAAGTATGAGTCATCAAGAAATCACATTGCCACATAAAAGGGGGAGAGGGAGAAATAGTTGCCAGGGTCAAGGATCTCGTGTACTAGCTCACTGTTTCAAGGTCACGATCTATTCTTTTCTTTACTCGTCTTGTCGTGCTACCAAACTGGTGTCTGATGTGTCAGAAAAGCCCATTTTCACATAGAAGGGGTACAGGAGGAAAGAGTTGCCAGGGTTAATAACCTCGTGTACTAGCTCACTGTTTCAAACTCACGATCTATTCTTATTTTTGACTCGTCTTGTCGAGCCGCCAAACTGGCGCCAGTCATCAGTGAAACCCCATTACCACTTTGATGAGGGAAGGGATTAGGGAGGGGTTGCGATGACAACACCAGGAAAACCCATTGCATGGGGTAAGAGGGAGGTTAGCCAGAGTCAATAACCTATTGTACTAGCTCATGGTTTCAAGTTCACGATCTATTCCTGTCTCGACTCATCCTGTCAAACCGCCAAACTGGTTCCAAGTTTGAGTCATCAGGTTTGCGACAATGCGATGACGTCATCGGGAAAACCCTTTGCCGGGGGAGGATTGTCAGGGTCAATGACCTCATTTACTAGCTCACGGTTTCAAGGTCATGATCTATTCCTGTCTTGACTCGTCTTGTCGAGTCATCAAACTGGCGCCAGTCATCAGGGAAAACACATTGCCACACATATGGGAAGGGTTTGGGACATCATTAAAGGTCGTGTTTTATTTCTGTCTTGTTTAGCTGACAAACTGGTGCCAATCATCAGGTAAAACCTATTGCCACATAGAAAACCATAAATAAACCTTTGCTACACCGAAGGAGGTGAACAGGTCTTTAACCCCATGTTGTCATGGAAATAACCAGAGGGTAAATTCAGGTCAGACGGAAATATACTGCCACCTGTCACCATGGAAAACCCAGGGGGAGGGGGAGTGTTGCGACATAACACGCAATGATTACGTCACTGGGAAAAAAGCGTTTTGACCCGTGGGTAGAAATGGGGTTCACAAACGGTGGGCCTTCTCTTGCTACCTGTCTTAAAAATTTCATCTTCTCAGGTTTTCTCAGTGTGGAGAATTTTTCAACAAATGTTTTTTGGAAATATTTCTTATGTTGTCTTTCAGATGAGTCATAAAACTTCTGGGGGACTCTTCGCTTAATCCTTTAGCTTTCTCTATATAGATAGAGGAAGATTGAGGCACGTTTTTAAACTGACCTGGTTACAGGCTGAAAATAATGTATTGATGATAGATGATGATTTTCATAGATACTATCCAATGAACACAAAATGCTATCATAGTTGGTAAACAGTGCTTTCACCGACTCATAACGGCAACACCATCTTGTTTGGCTTAAGATTGTGACAAAGAAAACCATCCCTTTTAATTATAAATCATATTTACAATTAATTAGAGTAACAAAATATATATTATTTACTCTTATTCTGTTGATGTACGTACAGTTGTGCCAACACTGAATTTATTTATTTTCACTTCCCAAATAAAATAACTTTGAGCTTTCTTTAACATGGTAATAACTCAACAAGATGATTAGAATTTTAAAATATACATATATTTTGGTCTTGTGATTCATTAAAGTATATCTCTTTACCATTTACTTTTACTCAATCTCTCATCCATACGTCACTATTCTAGCAATATTCCTAGTTCTAACTGTATCACCTCTTTGGTGTGTATTTGGAAATTTCCTTTTGTTTTGTTTTTAAGAATTGAAGGAGATGATTAGTTTTTGTTTTATGTTTGGCGTCGATTTTAAAATGTTAATAAAGCTGGAATATTTAAGTTCCCAAGCAAGAGGCCAAAAGGAACACAATACTCCAAGTCGTTACAATTTTGAACTATAAAAGATTTATAAAATAGTGTTGAATTTAAATTGGAGAGGAAGTGAGAAATTTATTCATATCTTTAATCAAATATAAAGATATGTAGTTTTCTACTACAGAGTGGCTATGGGTGAGAAGTTTCCAATATTTTGTTTTGTTGCTACAATTTTAATCAGTCACTTAGTGACTATATCTTAAGATAACTTTTACAAAAAGGAAAATAGAACTATGAACTGCAAGGCTACTTATTACTTTTAATTGAAATTATGGTATAGTAATCAATACCTTGTTAACAAAACAAAGTTTATACATATTAATATGAAATTTACAAACACCAAAATTTTAACTTTGTTTCAAGAAAATTATGTTACCTTGGATATGTAAATTAACGGAGCTCCATAGGCAGGATTTGATAAAACTAAAATTCAGAGTACATAAATAACCAAACAAATAACATAAAATAGTTTATTTATTTCATGATAACTATTAATTTTGTTACATTACAATATTATATAAAATACAGGTGTAAGTGCATTTCTTATGTGTTTTACCCCAAGCATTATCAATCAGCTTCTTGCTGTATCATGTAATATTGCTACGGCAACCGGACAGGCAAAGAGAAGGGATTTCCTAATCATGTGTTTAAACCCAGTGGTCCTGAGATAAGGTTTCTCGTGCAACTGAGCTAAAAAAAATATATATAAATATTTTTATACAACCTTAGAAGAATTATAGTGATATATACATTTTTTTTCACAAGATCTTTAGGATAAGAATTTTCTCATTCAAGTTTGGCTTCAAAAGTCTTTATAATATGGTTCATTTATAAGAAGAACCTGGAAAAAAGACGTAGAGATTTTGTAGACAGGAAAAAAAATGTCAGGCTTCAAGACAAAATTATACAGCACATATTTCAACTAAATTTAATAAAAGGACTACAAAAGGTAAGAACCAGACAAATTTATTCTCCTTTCTAATTTGTGCTTGGATGACTTTTTACTGGCCTGATAAGTTTGCAGCATTATCAGAAGACTGCCCTTGACATCGACTTTAAGGAATATTAGGATTATTTAAAGGGTATCTAGATTGTATGTGTAAGACAGATCATTTTAACAGAATCTCCTTTTTTCGAACAAACAATCTATCTGATAAGTACCAGTTTTGATATTTGAACGCTTGTTTGGATGCAGAATGCTTTAACGAACGGTTTTGGAAATGCTGAGGTCTATGTTGAATCCACTGCTAACCTAAATTCATCATTGATGTACTAAAGCCAACAACCTAGATCAGTAGAAGGAACTCCTGTAATAAGCATAGTAATATCGTTACTATCGGAAATGACAAAATTGCATTTGTGCAGCGTCTCACACCGATGTGTCCTAAAACATAAGTAGAACATAGATTTTAAAGCGGTACTTTAATAAATAGGGGAGGGGGGCGTATATTAACAGAAAACTGCACTTTTAAAAGTGATATAATTAAAAAAATGGTCAAGAATGTAGGCCTATTGAGATTGCTATACTTACCTAAATGGTTATTAAATATTTTAAATTTCTAAGTTGGGGCTGTTGAACTAGGGGGGTTTCGTAATTTCCAAAACAGCATTTAAAAAAAACTACTTCTCAAAGTAGTATAAAAACTCTGTAAATAAACCACCATGTGGGCAGGTAGGTTTCCCCAAAAATTTTCCAAACCTATTAGAAGAAAACGCTTCCTGTATATAATAAAATGGAAAAAATCTTGAAATAAACACTATAGTCATTAATATACACTCACTGCATGGACACCAATGAACAATAACTTAATGAGATTCATTTAAAAAAGCAGCGGGCTTAGATAACACTTTATGATTAGACCTGTAGAAAAAGAGGTTGATTCTAATTCTCTAATAATAGTTTCTTCAGACGTTGTATCATATATATATATAAAATGTAGAACAAGTAAAAAAACTCTCCCCCATATATTATATATAAAATGTAGAACAAGTAAAAAAACTCTCCCCCATATATATATATATATGGGGGGGAGTAAAAAAACTCTCCCCCATATATTATATATAAAATGTAGAACAAGTAAAAAAACTCTCCCCCATATATATATATATATATATATATATGGGGGGGAGAGTTTTTTTACTTGTTCTACATTTTATATATAATATATGGGGGAGAGTTTTTTTACTTGTTCTACATTTTATATATATATATGGGGGGGAGAGTTTTTTTACTTGTTCTACATTTTATTCATTTTAAATTCCATTTTGGTCACGTTCAAAACACTACACTAAACAATAAAGCAAATGGTGACTTTTGACGTGGCCTCGGGTCTGTGGAAAGGGCGTAGCACTTTGCCTTGGGAAGGGAGGGGGAGAATCTGACGTGGCCTCAAAAAGGGACGGAGACACATGCCTTGGCCTCAGAAGGTTGGGTAGGGAAGAAGGCTGACGTGACATTTATACACTGACAAATATAATCATTTCTTGGAAATTGAGTTTTCACTCATCCTATTTTCTACTCAACTTCGTTCTTGCATATGGCCCTAGTTGGCTATTGGTAGTTGTATGCGTGTTTAAGTTGAATTAGACTGTTAAGGCAAGTTCAACAGTTGAGTCCCTTGAACCAGTGGGCTAATGCATCCCCTGTAGACACACTCAAGTAAAAAATTATTTACTTCAGGAACAATATTCATATAAAAATATTAGATTTTCAAGTCTATTTATAGATTTTAGGACCATGATCTATCTTCCAATCCACTTTTATGTTCCTGAAAACTATGTTGTACGATAATTGTTTGCGTAAAACTTCCAGGTAACGGTGTAATGGGCTCCATCTCTGAAGACAAGTTCGACATGGGTGTCGCCGCATTGTACCTCTGGTACCACGAGTACCTCTTCATCGACTTCACCTTCCCTTATTACGACTCATCGATAACGTGCCTGGTGCCTAAACCTAAACAGTTACCAGCCTGGATGCTGCTCATCCTTCCGTTCAACACAAGCATGTGGGTCACCGTAGGAGCGTTACTGGGCGTCGCAACGGTTTCACTTTACCTTTTTGGAAAGGCGTCTTTCAGTTACTTGGGTGCGTACAAGATGATTGGAAAAAATATGAAGCGTGTGTTTATATCAATTATAGTTTACACTGTCATAGTTTACCTGTTCTGATTATTATTATTAGTGTGTCAACTTGACAGTGTAACCTCATGCAAGCAAATTAAATACATTTTATGGCATGGAAGTTATTAATATCACTACCATCATCAACTTCATGATCATCAACAGTGGCTTGTGAGTAAACTTTAAAGGGAGGGCGAACGAACAAAAATTGTCAAATTAGGTAGACAACAACCCACATCATAGCTACCTTATACCATCCTGTATTTAACTTACAAACTTAACTTAAAAATGTCTGAAAAGCATAAGGTTAATAAAAGTAAAGAAAAGTTATAAAAGTATAACAACCCACTTGTTTTGAAGTCGAAGTCTGTCCATTTTTAAATTAACACACCAGCAAGCAAGCAAGTATATATATAGGTTGCTAACACTATCTTGAGCACTATACATACAATATACTTTAAGAATTAGTGTAGGCCTATCAGTAAGTTTATTGTTTGAAGGTAAAATCTAATTTTCTGTTTTTGTCTCAAATGCAGTTTTTATTACTAGTTAGTTAAAACCTGATATCTCGCGAGTCATTGATTGTTTCACTAACAATATTGACATATCCTTTAATCTGTGTTCACTCGTGGAGTTTCTTAACCATATAACAAACACACAAAACAAAATAAATTATTATTTTTTCACACCCACGCATGCTTTTTATCAAATATTTTCCTATCAAAGCATTTCCCTATCAAACCTTTCTTCTAATGATAAAGAACCCAAAATTAAGTTTTTTACTATCGAAAACTTTCATTTTCAATCAGGTAATCGAAAACTCAAGTGAAAAACCAATAGCGTCACACTTTCTAGTACACAAATAAACGAGTGACTGTAGTATGTGTCACAAGAGTCTCACTTGAACTCAGGCCAAATAACGTGCTAGGCAACCGCTGAGATAAGGACATTGACGTTAGATTGTCTTAGCAACCAGTTTGTGACAAATGCAGAGCTTGGAGCGTCGGGTCATCCAGCTACAAAGCAACTGTTAGTATAGGTGCACTTTTTGTCTCACGTTGATGCTATTATGGTTTTACTAATTTCCTCAATATAATTGAGAAATACTGTAACAAAGTTTTTATTTATTCTTGTTTTTTTGTAATGTAATGAAAAAATATGAGAAAATTTTAAAATTTGTTTTGTTTCTTCTTTAGCAGTATTTTGCAGAAAAGTAGGCGCCCCAGAGCCCTCTTGTAAGAGCCGTCCCTGATTAGACCTATTATTATTATTATTATTATTATTATCATCATCATTTCTATTACCAAGCAAGGTGATTTTTGCCCGCCAAAATTTGCCTATGATGGATCTAGTGTCATTTTAATCCCCCCCCCCCCTTTTTCACAATTCTCTACGTCTTCATTTTATTAATGTGTGCAACAATTTGTTGACAAATTTGTTACAAGATACAAGTTTTTCTTGGTTTTTAATAATAATTTGCATTTTGAACCGTTGATAGAATCTTCCTTATAAGTAGCCCAACAATTGGAAGTTACCTTGTCCACTGTGGTGTACGTTTGCGAGTAACATAATCGTGAAGTGCCCGAAATCTAACACTGCTATCGAGTAATATTGTGGTATCGACTCAATATTATTTTGATACTCAATAGTATTATTTTAATAACCACTGCGAGTGCTGAAGTCACTGTTCACATTCCCAATATGAAAGTTTCCGATTTATTCCACATTCTATTATCAATGTCGTTCAGTGCCCGAGTCAGTAAAATTTCAGTTCTGTATTTGTTGTGTCGCAATTAATAGCATACATACATTATCGCTACGTTTATTTATAATTTGCAAATTCCCGAAACAACAGAGAAATTTGTGCTTGGAAGAAGAAGTAGATCAAGGAGGTGGAGGAGAGTCCACGTTCCTAAAACAGCGCCAGTTACCGGGCATTATCAGATATGGAGCCAGGTACGTCTTCATCTCTCTGAATGAAGCATGCCATTCTCGTTCTGTAACGGAGGAAACATCAGGAATTGGAGAAAAGAAACAAAAGAGGCGTTTCAAACAAGACGGGAATAAAACCTTTCCATGAATTATTGTTTATTACCAAGTGAAAGATAGCATCCTTTATTCTGTCTGTAAGAAAACATTTTAGGAGAATGCTTTATGATTTTCGTCTAAAAGAGATTACTTTCATTAACACCGGCTTCTGTATTTGGAAAAAGGATGCCATAGAAAAGTAGTCCCGAAATATATATCTTTAAAACGTCTTGTCAATGTTTGTACACAGATCTCTGACGAGAAACGGAGGCAAATGGTGGTAAATCGTACTTGTTTGTTATAACTATTTTCATCACTGCTATGTATATTTAGAGGTTATAAGGACAATAATAGTAAAGAAAATGACCTCCTTAAAGTACGATGTGAAGAATAAAGTGAATTATAAATATTGCTTCAAGGAGACTCATACATTTGGTGCAGTCATGATATACAAAATGAAATGCTTGATATAATGAGTCATGCACTTCTTCAAAAACTAATCACAGCGGCTAAAAATACTTTATATTTTGCAATAATATGTGATGAAACAAATGTTGTCAGTAGGAAAGAGCGGTTTTAATTTTTCTTAAGACACGCTACAGATTGTTTAGAAATTGAGGACCTGTTTTTGACTTTTGCGAAAACAAAAATTACAACTTCTTCAACCTTATTTGGGTTTTATTTGTGGCATACTTGTTCGATATTTGGTTTGCTTGTCACTATTTGTAGAGGTTAATGCCTTGATGGAGCATACAATATGTCTGGTGTGTATAATAGAGTGAAAGAAAAAATATTAATATATACATACATTGCTTAGCACATTAATTGAACTTGGTGGTACAAATTACAATATTATCAATTCCTAAGCGTATATATGCACCTTATGTGAACAACTATATAATTGATTATTTGTGAGACTCCCTTTAGTGACTTGTGATTTTTCAGTCAATGAAATTTGAAGAAACAACTCACCTTAGACCACTATGTCTTGAATGGTAGACAGTCAGGTATAAATCACTTTCATTTGTCCTTTCAAGTTAGACAGCATTTATGGAATGTTTTACTTTTATTTCAGATAGTGATACATCCCAATATGGGCCTAAAGCTGCATAATTTTTAAGACTAAAGTATTACTTTGATTTTTCTTTACTATTACTCTTGTCAAAGTTTTCGTTTAGGTAGACATTGCAAATTATGCTCTGCAAAACCCTTCGCTTCAACTTGAAGAGGCTCATAGATTTCTTATGATACTTAAACAAACTTTCAATTTGAAGAAGAAATTTCCAAGAAATATGGTCTAAAGCAAGAGAAAACAAACCAAACCTGCAGAAGTTCATTCACCTATTCTGCTCGGGAGGAAAAGGATTCCCAAAAGGTATGGCGATTCTCAAGATTTCAGCAGAGCAGCTTGATCCAGTAGAGAAAAAGTATATTTGAAAATAAAAATAAGATGATGGATAGTTTAGTTTCAGTGAATTCCCGACCAGACCCGACCAGGACCAGTACAACTACCATCCACTTTGTGCATTAGGTGGGGTGGGAGGTGATACTTTTAGGCTATGTTGTGTGTGTTTGTTTGAGTGTAATTGGAACGTGTCTGTATGTAATTTGTTGATGGTCTCTAACACCTAAAAGAATAATGAAGTGCTCAAATAGCTGGTGTATGGTAGCCAGATCTTCGGTCTATGTCTGGGACTCAACTTACAGGTTCAACCACAAGAACTTACCAGCTCAAGGTCGCACTACCTGTATGAAATATTCTCCGAAAACAGATATATCAGAGTCTACTTACACACAGGGCACTCCCAATAAACAGAGCCAGTGAGGAAAGAAGAGGATCCCAGGCCATGCCTACAATAAGCCTGCCCCAAGATTACCCCAGATGGACAGCAGTCAACCTCCCCAACAACAGAGAACACCACTAGAGGTTTCGAAGTGCGCTACCATCCCGAACCAGCTCTGCTCTTGTTAAGGTGTGGCAGAAGGGAATGCAAGCGTTTTTACAGTTTTTATAGAATTGAAATTTTTTGACCAAAATAAATCAAATCTTTCTCCAATTGCAACATAGAGTTTAGTTTTATTCACATGCTAATGTAAACAGATCTTAAATACATGTCAAGAGTGTCCTGGAATTTTGTCAAAACCTTTTCTATTTATTTAAAAAGTTTTGACAAAATTCCAGGACACGGTTGACATATATTCAAGATTTGTTGATACAAGCATGTGCAGAAAACTAAACTCTATGTTGCTACTGGATAAATATTTGATGTATTTTGGCCCAAAAAAATAATGCTATAAAAATTGAAAGATTACTCGCACTGCCTTCTGCCGCACCTTAATGCCTGCTCAGAAAATATATCTCTATATCACACCGCAATGGCCTAATTAACTTATTGTAAGGACTTACCCTGCTAAGAAACTATCCAGGACTGATTTTTACAATTCACAAACTTTCCGCCAGTAGAGCCCATCCATTGAGAAGGAAATCTCATAACCCCCGAGATAATCTACCAGGATAGCGGAGCTTCTTGTTGATAGGTCTTTTTTTGGATTGTTCACAACCACTCTCGGGATATTCTCCCAGACTAGAAGTCGGCTAGGCAGTGGTAACTTACACACCGTCCAGAGATAGACTGGGTGTTGTGAAATGTAGTGACTAAAGTCTTATAGCAATATATATTGAATGTATTTTACTGTTCGTACAACAGTGTCTCCAAATATGCCATTTTTAGTGTATTTGCATTTGCGTCTTAAATTTAGGTATTTTTTCAGTTATTTTATGGCCTAGCATGTAAATTATGTTTATTTAATTTTGTTTTTATTTTTTAGTAAATGAAAACCTTTTTTAAAAAAAAATGTTCACTGCTACAATGCCTCCAAGTTGGAGAGTCACTGTTAGCGTGGTCGCAGTATTGTCTTAAATGTAGTTATATTTTCAGTTAGCTTATGTTTTTGCCTATAAATTGGATTTATTTAGTTTTGTTTCTTTGATAGTAAATTTAAAGCATTTATTTTTGTTCATTACAACAATACTTACAAGTAAGAGAGCCATTGTTAACGTGCTTGAATTTTTTTCTTAAATTTTGATCCATTTTCAGTCATTTTATATTGATGCTGCTTTTGAATTAAGTTTACAAAATTTTGTTTTTTGATACCAAGCCAACAACACAATTTTATTTGGTGTTTTAGTGAACTTACTTATTTTTTTAAAAAGTTTTTCACCTTATAGATTATATAAACGATCATAATACCAAATAGTCAATTTATAAAATGTTTGTTTGTTTTGTCTGATTGTTGTCAGTAAACTCAAAGAATACCTCATCGGCTCCAGACTGGACTGATGTTGTACTTCTGCTTTTTTTAGGGAACAATTTAAAACTATATAACATCGCGTTATCTCATCAGCGAGTTAAGTAGTTTATAAAGAAAACTAGGTACACGCAGGTATTATTCATAACGGTTGGTATTTCGTGTACAGAAAGTGGCATGTGAAATTAGGAGGGCTTTGGAAGGGAAGTGTATGGGTGGGGAGTCAGTGCTTATTCGTGAATATTCATAGGCAGAATAATTTCTATACTTTTATAGTGTTTGATGTTATCAAAGTAGGTCGATGTATTGTTTTTATGTAGGCAAATACGCGGGAAAATGTATAGTTCATATGTAGTTCTGGTAGAAATGGTCGTGTATAAAAAACAAGAATATTATTTTGCTGTTTGCGGCAATAAGATTTTATTATTATTAATAAATATTATTTTATAAATTAATAATATCTATAAAAACCTACAATTAAAATGCACTCGACCTATATTATGAATATATTATAAAAGTAAATTTAGTAATTTTAAACCTAATATGAATGTTACTATAGCATATATTACATTAGATAATATAAACTATTTTACTAATTTTCTATTCAATAATAGCACATTTTTAAATGTTTCGAAATGTTTAATTTAAATTCTATAAATGCCATTAGCTAGCAAAGATTTCTAGACACCATGGGAACACCTTGTTAACGCATATTGGATATGTGCCTGGACATCATGTTGTAAATAAACCAAATAGATATTAGTAGCAAAGTTTTTAATATCTGGCCATAGGCTAGTGGATTCTTATTTTGTTTGAACATTACATTTATTGTATGAGTGTTACCTATGACAAGTTTAAACTTATAACTTAAAATTTTGTTTCAATTATTGTTAGTATAATTTTCTAGTTAAAAACACGTATTGGAATACAATGTATTATACATATGATCCAGCCGTACTATCCGCCATTTGATTTATCAAATTTGGTAAGATTACTAGGTTATAACTAAAGACTTAGATAGTTATTAATACAAATATTAACGAGAAAGAAAAAGCTAAAAAGTTAAAACAATGGAAAGTGATTAACTAATGTGTTAAAATCATTTTATTTTAATAATAATCTTAGGTTGAATAAAAACATAAAAATAATATGAGTCAAAGGGGGCTAGAAAAATGGATTAAAAAAATATATGGTTGACAGTATTTATAAATAAACCTGCAAGTCAAGAATATAAACAAAACACTAAGTGTAATATGGTCATAACAAATAAAATAAAATGGCTTAATTAAAAATAATAAGCTAAGCTATAGAATAAATTGTTATATTATACAAAATTATATGACCAAGTATCTAAGTCTTTATTTTGAAGAATTG